>JAMQGT020001172.1:0-92463 GCA_024447675.2 Pterophyllum scalare | reverse complement strand
TTTCTCCGTCTGTATTAGCTGCAGGTTTAAATTTCTGCTTAGCTAACTGAGTTTAGGAATTCACTTTAATATAATTTTAACGTTTTCCATTTGCATTTAAAGGTTAGTTAACAATAAAACACAACTGCTAATGCATTTTTTTATATTCAGGTCTCATCTCCACAATGACATAATTCTACTTTTAGGCCCGGTGGCATATTATTGGCATAGTATTCTAAGTGGAAGACGTACGAGTCCGGGTTAAGCATAATCAAACAACCCAATTGCCACTTTAGTCGGCCAAAACCTAACAGCTCGCTATTTAACACTTTTAATCGGTCTAAACACCGTGAAGAAGTCTTCCTCTGGTCCCCATAGAATCTAGGCCATATGGTAATGGTTTATATTCTACGGTCCTCCCCGTTGTCATTTCCAACGCAGCATCTCTGCTGCAGCCAGCTGTTAGCAGATACTGTTAGCTAGCTTATGTTAACGAGCTAATAGCCACGTACCAATAACCATGGTCTCATCCGGAATCTCTTCAATGAAACACTTTTTCTCGTTTCTCCTATATGAAAATAAAGGGCGTCACTTGGATAAATCCAAGCTAGTAATAAAATAACTCCTGCAGCCGGGACAGAGAGCATCTTATAGCCTCTTTCACTTATGCGTGTATCAGCACAGGAAGCCGTGATGCCGCCTGACGTCTCTCACTGCGGAAGCAGGAAGGGGGTTTCCTGGGGCGCGAAGATCCCTGTGCCCTGAGTCAAGCCTATTAGGCAGGACCTCCGGCCTCGACAGCAACAGCTGATTAACAAACGTACAGAACTTTGACTGCATTTTGAAAAAAAAAAAGAATCAAATGTCAGAGTCTTATTCAAACCTTGGCTCATTTATTCTTGACTTCAGAGATTTGATTAAACATAGCCTCTAAATAGGTTTTGTGTTTACTTCGGGAAAAGGGAAATAAAAATAATTTTAAAAAAATTAAATAAAAGATCAATTTAAAAAATGTCATCAATCTCTTTTTGGAGACCTGGGGGTATATTTGAAAGGTTTGGGGAAAGATCTAATAGATCTTGAGATGAAAATTGAAGCATATAGTAATTTAAAAATTCTAAATAAACATGTTATTCATGCAAACAGATTATGGAAAGGGACCAATTCTAGCTGAAACCCATCGTCTTATGAAACAACAATATATTAGTCCTAACATAAGCCTCATCTCGGAATTGTTGGATTATTCATTAAAACTAAGAAACCTTTTTTTGGCCTTTTTATTAACTTGATATAAGTGAGTTCTAATTTCTTTTATAGTCCCTTAAGGTGACAATGTCAGTATGTTTTACAAAGATATTAATAGTTTGATTACAATTCATTTCAGTAACTCCAAAAAAATTTTAGTCACGGAATTATTGTGTATTACTATTGCAAAGTATGCAAAGTTCAAATAAATTGCACACTTTGGTTTTCATTTTTTTAAAAGTCAGTATTTGTGTATATACCACTGTAATTTGCTTACCTATGGCTGTTATGTCTCTAGTGTGTGATTTAGGAATGAACTCATAAAACAGGCCATTTAAGGGTTGAGCATTTTAGTTCTATTTATTATTGCGTGTTAAATACCTGTGATTTTTGTTTATGCAAACAAAGTAATAGGATGTGAAACATTTCAAATTAGCAAGACTTAAGTGTTTAGAATAAAGTAGTTGAGCTGAGAGCCTGAGCCTGAGAGACTGAACTCAGGTTGAAATATTCCATTTCCTGAGCTAACAACACTCGCCTCAGCTCCAACAGATAACTCAGCCCACGTTAAACACGCTCAGTCTGAAGGGATAATATTGCAAACCGGGCATAATACCTTTTTGAAGACATACAGCTCGTTAATGTAGTTCGGTTTTAATGTCAGTTAGCACCTGCCTCGGACTACTTTGTTGTCTTTTTAGTTTCTTATCCTAGCTAGCCCATTAGCTAAGTCGCTAGCTGTGTAGCATTAGCTAGCTGCCTGGCGCTGGTTTAATAACGTTAGATAGTCTTACTAACAGTGTGTATGTGACTGACAGCTGGGCTACCTGATATTCTAGACGACTGAAGTGATAAAGAGGAGAGGGTAAGTGAATTTTTGCACAGTAATGCAGCTACATTACCTGTCAGATTGGTTTAGAATGAGTACTGGGGACATGTTTGATCCTGTCTGTGTGCTGGGAAGGAAAACAATACGGTTTGAACGTTACCTGTAACACACCTGAGACGATCTGGTCCCTTTGACGCAATCCGCAGATAAAATTGACGGCTGGTGGTTGTACTTCTTATATGAATCTACTTATTTGTGTCATTTGAGCCTCTTGCCTCGGTACTGTGGATGACGTAATGTTTTCCTCCCATAACTGTACGTGAGCTCGGAAATCACCGGCATTTTACCGGCGAGTAATGACACAGTAGACCGTCAGCAGGCCAGATGCCCCACCACCACCACCACCACCACCATCTCACACACACATCACACACACACACACACACACAAGATCGATCACGATTTAGACGACTTATTAGACTGAAACTGAAAGTTCACAGCTCCTGCTGCCTCATGGGCGTTCGAGCCTGATGTGCCATGTATGCATGTGATGAAGAATGCAGGCATTCTCATCTGTGTATTGATGTTCAACATTAATAACGGTTTAATAAAGTATGTGTATATATGTATATGTATATATATATATATATATATATATATGTGTGTGTGTGTATATACGTGTGTGTGATATAATATTGTTGTGTTACTGTCAGTGATGGTGCAGCCACAGCCTGATGGCCCCATGCAGTGGGACATGTCAGGAGAAGAGAGTGGTGGGGCCCTCAGGGTCCCACCAGAGCTTGCAGCCAATGAAGTGGTGACCAGATTGCTGAGTGACAACCAGCAGCTTAGAGGTAAGAGTCCGTCCATCCATTTGCTTCCCCTTATGTTTTTCAGGGTCGCGGGGGGAGGTTGGAGCCTATCCCAGTTGTCATAGGGCGAGAGGCAGGGTACACCCTGTACAGATCGCCAGGATGTCGCAGGCCTAGCTGCAGACAGACAGACAGACGACCGTTCACAGTCACACCTATGGGAAGTTTAGAAATCACCAATTAACCCAACCCCAGTAACTGCATGTCTTTGGCCTGTGGGAGGGAGACCGGCATGCTTAGGGAAAGGATCCGCGCAGACACGGGGAGAACACTGCAAACTCCACACAGAAAGGCCCGGGCCAAGGTGGTGAGACAAGGTCTGCACAGAAAAATGGCCACTTTTAAAACTTAGGATGTTTCTGCATTCAGTGCTATAGCTCAAACAGCCTTTCTTATGGCAGGGCTTATATGCACCACTTGACTGTGTGTGTGTAGAGAGATGTATCTTAATCCAGTATGTAACTAAAGACCTTCTAGAAGCAAGTTTTGCCACTTAACAGCTATTTTAGTGGCATATTTGTGAAGACCCTGATATAATAGAGGGAAAACCCCAACGAGCAGACAATCCCCAATGGCAGAATATCAGTGATGGTGGTGAGGCAGAACTCCAATTCAACAATGCAGCCTCAGATTTGTGCATTCGTAAAGACCTCAAAATATATTTTCAGATTTCCTAGTATATTGAAATCTACTGATGTGTACACACATATTAATGGCTGAAAAGATTCAGACAATTCATCAGTTATAGCTACACTTGTGCCATGGTAGACAGTGTTCTAGCTAGTGGTTGATCGCCAGGCTGAGACGCCTTCACGCTGGGCTGAGGATTTCACTGCTTCCCTTTCGGAGCTCTGCTCTCTCTGCATTTAGCAAACAGGAGCCCGCCCCACAGACTCCGCCCCGGCTAGATCGCTGCGTTTATCGCTGCTTGCGCCTGTATTATTTCACTGTAATCTACCACAGAGCACAGAAAGTTCACAATGTGCACGTTTGATCTTCCTACGGTCGTGCACGCGCTTGATTTCACGGGCTACAGAAATCGAAATGACAACCTGCATGAAGGCGAGGAGAAGTAAGAGGAAAAATGAAGATCAAATGAAAATTTCAGGCATGATTTAACACGAGTGGATCATCACTGACCAGTTTTTCCATGCCTCCATTGTTCTGTGTTGTGAGTGTGTATGTTTGGCTGCGCGCACGTTTGCTCGCTGTGCAGAGAATGTCAGCTGTTATTTTTTCTTTAAATTTTTTGAATAAAAATAGACCTGCATTAAAACATAATTTGGAGGATGCTTGTGAATAAAAAGCATTAGAGCATTAAGCTCACAGCAGCCCCCAGTTTTTCAACAAAAACACAGCAGCAGCTGTTTTACGTGCAGTCTGTCTGCACAAGCACAGCAAGTGCAAAGAGGTGGAGCCATTACTGAGACGGTGAGCTCAGGCGAGAGTCAAAAGCAGCAGCTCTTGTTCCTGTAACCACCTTAAAACCTTTACTGGGAAACAGCTGGAGGTCCTTCATCAACCACCTGATCAGCAACATGAAGAACAGAGAAGTTTGTAGCTGCTCCATCCACCCTGTTTGTTTCACACAGAGAAACATCTGCAGTATGGAAGTTAAAATGTGCAGATGAATTGTTAAAATGAAAAATTATTTCTTATCTGATTACTTGATTATTTGCTGGAATAATCAATAGAATACTCGATTACTGAAATAAATTGATAGTTTCAGCCCTGCTTGTATTCAGAAAGCCATACTCAAACATTAGTTTTCAGCACCAGTGGTGCTATGAAAGGCCTTCTAGAATAAAAAACTAAGGTGGCTGATATTCAAATGTAGGAAATGCTTTTAGCAGCTGATGATAAAACATCTGGATTGTGCAAACCCATTAGTGGAAGGGAACTGCACTCTGGGACACATTAAATG
Organism: Pterophyllum scalare; assembly: GCA_024447675.2. Lineage (NCBI taxonomy): Eukaryota > Metazoa > Chordata > Actinopteri > Cichliformes > Cichlidae > Pterophyllum > Pterophyllum scalare. The sequence goes on along the minus strand of JAMQGT020001172.1, from coordinate 87,614 downwards.
CATGATATATAAGTGTAACTCTTCTGGTTTATATGCAAAAATTATCACTGCATCAATCTAATAAGGCCTGATTTAGAGTTCTGCATTGGTCCTATATAATACATAAACTGACATGCACCTCAAGAAATGTAACTAGACATCCACAAAGACTGTGATTACTGCCTAGGCTTCAGAGGTGCTTTCCAGGTTACATACGTGGTAGGCCCCGTCACTCAATTAACAAGCAGGAGCAGCATTTAGTGGTTAGCATTAGTTTCAACCCACGGGGCGGGCTGAAAAAAATTTCTGGCTAGAACCCTGTGATATATCGTGTTTTTAAAAAATATCGATATATTTTCGTACGGGATATCAGGGCTTTCAAATTGTTTTGGAGTAGCAGGGGGGCATGCCAAAGTAGCAGGCACCTTATGACCGAGACCTGTGCTGTCCTCCGTGGGTGTTAGGGTTAGGGTTAAGAAGGTAATGAAGCTCTAGATAACCCTCCATGGTTCCCCTGGGTTCACTTTGGATTTTTCTGTCCTGAAATTGATTCTTCACTTTCCCCTAAATTTTACTACTTTTTAAAGACTTTCATTCAGTACTCCCATAAATATATCAAAGTTACTATAAATGAACAACTTCTACTATGAAAGGAAGAAATGCCACGGCCGATGTGTTCACACACCATTACTTATATGCAGTGATGGTATAGTTAGCTTGAAAAATTAGTCCGATTACTGATTACTCCTTTAAAAAGTAACTTAGTTACTTTACTGATTACTTAATTTTACAAGTAACTAAGTCAGATTACAAGTTACCTTATTAGTTACTTTCAACAGCTGCCGGTGACCATCTGCCATAAAGTGATCCCGCCTGTTGCTGTGATACGTCAGCACACATGGATTTACTGAGATGCTAAAATCCCGCAGATGGAGTTTTGTTCATTCAGTCTGTCACAGTACTGGATACTGGTACACGAGTACACACAGGAGGAAGTACTTTCCAGTGTAGTAGACTTCACCAGACTGGCTCTGTAAAGAATCAGTCAGCCTTTTGCTATTTTTGTTCTCTGTCTTTTCTCTTTACATTTTAATAGCACAGCTGAGAGTCTTTTTATAGAGGAAAAAAGCATTCATTTATTGAGGAGCATTATTATTTAAATATGCCAATAGTTTATTTTTGGGTAATTTCTCATGAACATCTACAGCTGAATGTTAATAAAAGTGTCTGTGTGACATTTGGGACACGTAGCTCTGACTCTGAAGGGCCTTTTTGTTTCTACCTTTGGGAAGAAAACATATCGAGATATATATCATATATCGCCATTCAGCTAAAAAATATGGAGATATTACTTTTGGTCCATATCGCTCAGCCCTAATTCAAAGCATGTTTTGTTTTATTTTTGAGAGATGGAAGTGATAACTTAAAGTTTTTTTACAACTTCAAAACTATGAATGTGCATACTACTAAGAAACGTTTTGTTACTGTGTGTGGAGTGAAACTGGAACAGTCTGAGTGTGAAGTTGATGATGATAAAACACTTCAAAAACAGGTACACTCTCATCCTAAAGTACTGGAACAGTGAGGCAGTCCCGTTCTTTTTCCTGCAGACTGAAATCATTTGGGTTTGACTTTAAAAGCTGAGACAAAGATCAACATCTCAGCTTTTATTTCCAGGTGATGTCCAGGTGTGTCCTGTTACACTGATTATCCAAACAACAAAGAGAGCTGAGGTCTGGGCTCAGGCTCAGATTTGGGTTCTGCCTGTGCAGACTGTGCATTTATAGTTAGAGGAGGAACCAGCATGAAACCAGAGAGCTGTCTGTGGGTGAGGGACCAGCAGCTGTGAAGCTGAGAGAAGATGGAGAACCAATCAGAGCCATGAACTAACATGAGCCTGCACGACCGTTTGGAACGCCCTAAAGAAGAAAGCAGTCACAGATGTGGAACAGGTAGACCAACAACAACAGCTGATGACAGAAACATTGTAAGTGCTCTAAAGAAACAACCTATAACAGCTGTTAGAGACATCAGCAACAACTTCCAGAGGAGAGGAGTGAAGGTATCACGATCTACTGTTCACAGAAGACTTCATGAACTTGGAGAAAGAAAGGATCTGCTCATGATCCCAAACATAGAAGCTCATCTGTGAAACACAGTGGAGGTGATGTCATGGCTCAGGCTCGTGTGGCTTCTTCTGGAATGGGCTCATTAATCTTCATTGATGTCACCATGATGTCAGCAGTACAGTGAACTTGGAAGTCTACAGAAGCATTTTGTCTGTCAGTTTAAAGAAAGATGGAACCAAACTGATCTGGAAAGGGTAACCAGGGTACCCAAACCTACCTCGAATTGTGAGCGAGAGAGCTAGGACTGAAGCCATATCGGCTCGGACATCGCCATTGTCATATCGATATCATTACAGTCCAAAGAGGTCTTATGTTTACATTTCTCAACAATTTCCAAAATGTAATTTTCACCCACAGCTGTGAGGAACATTGAATAAGGATTTCTGTCTATCCAGCTTTTCCTCTGCTGTCTCAGGACCAGTGATTTTTCTCACCAAATGTAGTTGAACAGTTACAAAAAATGTATCAAAGCTGGCCACAACATCCATATTATATTTCACATGGTCACTGGCAATGAAGCACTAGATGTAGTATTTTAGAAGATACTGAATTTAGATATAAAATATATAAAAATAAGTAAATCAATATAGGACGATGCACGGACAACTGTTGTAAAACAGCTAACTGATCATCTGCAGAGGAACGGTTTATTTGGAGAGTTTCAGTCAGGTTTCAGAATTCATCACAGTACAGAAACAGCATTAGTGAAGGTTACAAACGATCTTCTTACAGCCTCTGACAGTGGACTCATCTCTGTGCTTGTCCTGTTGGACCTCAGTGCAGCTTTGATACTGTTGATCATAACATTTTATTACAGAGATTAGAGCATGCCATAGGTATTAAAGGTACTGCACTGCAGTGGTTTGAATCATATTTATCTAATAGACTCCAATTTGTTCATGTAAATGGGGAGTCTTCTTCACACACTAAGGTTAATTATGGAGTTCCACAGGGTTCTGTGCTAGGACCAATTTTATTTACATTGTACGTGCTTCCCTTAGGCAGTATTATTAGAAAGCATTGCATCAATTTTCATTGTTATGCAGATGATACTCAGCTTTATCTATCCATGAAGCCAGATGACACACATCAATTAGTTAAACTGCAGGAATGTCTTAAAGACATAAAGGCCTGGATGACCTCTAATTTCCTGCTTCTAAATTCAGATCAAACTGAAGTTCTTGTACTCGGCCCCACAAATCTTAGAAACATGGTGTCAAACCAGATACTTACTCTGGATGGCATTACTTTGGCCTCCAGTAACACTGTGAGATATTTTGGAGTCATTTTTGACCAGGATATGTCCTTCAATGCACATATTAAACAGATATGTAGGACGCCTTTTTTGCATTATTGCAATATTTATAAAATTAGAAACATCCATTCTCAGACTGATGCTGAAGAGCTAATTCATGCATTTATTACTTCTAGGCTGGATTATCAAATGGTAAATGGACAAATTTTATGCTGAGCACTCTTTTCTCCATGATACTTAAACTCCTCCACTTGGGCAGCAACTCATCCCTGACCCAGATTGGGCACTCCACCATTTTCCAACTGAGAACTATGGCCTCAGATTTGGAGGTACTAATTTTAGTAATGGCCCAGTCTAGAGACAACACCGCAGATCTCTACACAATTTTGCAGAAGCATATTAAGCAAGAGAGCCCTAAAATATCCAGAGCCTTCAGGAACTTGGGGCCCCTGCTCTACAATGGAGGAGTGGAACAAACTGTGGTTTGCACAGAAGTCCAATAACAAAACACCATTCAGGTTCAAATCAGGCAGGCCATTCCTCCCAGTCATGATCCTCCAGGTCTCACTGTCATTGCCCAGCATTGAGGTCTCCCAGTAGGGTGATGGAGTCACTGGATGAAACATCATCATGCACTCTGCCCAGTGACTCCAGAAGGGTGGGTATCTGAACTGCCATTTGGCGCATAAGCACGTTTGTGTGCAAAAGCAAAGTCCAGCCCCTCTCCAGGAGACTGGTTCCAGAGCCCAGGCCATGCATTGATGTGAGCTCGACTATATCTAGCCAGTATCTCTCAACCTCATGCACTAGCTTAGGCTCCTTCCCCACCAGAGAGGTGACGTTTCATGTCCCAGTAGCCAGTCTCAATAGCCAGGGATTGGTCTGCCAGGGCCTCCGCCCTTGGCTACCACCGAGCACACTCTGGACCTGAACCCGGCAGTACCTCCTGCAGAAGCTCAGGAAGCCTCCCTGCAGGTGGTTGACCTACAGGAGGGGTTTCAGACTTATTTTTTTGATAAAAGCTTATAGTTAGGACTGGATCAGGTGACCCTGAATCTTCCTTCAGTTACGCTGCAATAGGCCTAGGCTGCCGATGCACTTAGTGTTTCTTCTTCACTCACCTCTTTTTACTTTCTCTATGTCTATACACCACTCTGCATTTAATCATTAGCTATTATTAATCTTTAGCTCTCTTTCACTGCATTACTATGGTCCAGATCCCCAACCGGTCACAGCAGATGACTGCTTCTGCCAGAGGTTTCTTCCTGTTTAAAAGGGGGTTTTCCTTCCCACTGTCGCCAAATGCTTGCTTATAAGGGGTTGTCTGATTGTTGGGGTTTTCTCTGTATTGTTGTAGGGTTTTTACCTTACAGCATAAGGCAACATGAGGTGACTGTTGTGATTTGTCACTATAAATAAATTTGTATTGAATTGATGTTTGAATGATTGATATGTTTGATAAATCATGTCTGATGGATGGGTGATGGATGATGGTTGGATGAGTCACTCAAATTGACCTTTTGTGTTTTTGGGTTTTAGTGCTCAGCGACTCGTCTCTGAGGCTCTATGCTCCCGAGCTCAGAAAACCTAAGTCTGAGTACAAGGTAAGATTACCCTGGTAATCAGATTACTCCTAAATAAGGTTGGGAGTAATCTCAGTTCCCAATCGTATTTAGGAGTAATCCAATTACTTAAAGGGAAATTTCTCTTTAGTAAATGATTACAGTTGATGTGTAACATGGGAATTAAAATGTGATAACTTTAGCAATCTCATTACTCAGGTAATGTGATTATTTGCACAATCTGAATTCTGTGGTAATGTGATTACAGTTGTGCTCCTTTTTTCTAATTGTGATGTCATGTTGTGATATTAGGATTATGTCAGTGACTGGTCACCTGAAGAGGTGGTTCAGAGACTTCAGCAAGGAAAGGTAGTGCACCTGTTTACTGACTTACCTGTTTACATGTCTGCTCTGTAGTAGTATTGGATTTGTTCAGAATTTCATGCTGTCTCTCTTCAGTGCAGCAGTCTATCACTGCTTTGAGAATTAATACTCCCGAGTATTAGTACTCGGAGTAGTACTGTGATTATTTGTACTGCGTTGCAGGCCGTGTCTCTGGAGAAGTTCCGTTCGCTGCAGGACAAGCTGCTTCTGCTCGATCTTGCTGTTGCCGCTCATGATGGAAACGTTATCACGGCTGTAACTTTATTTACAGTTGATTCATAACAGCATTAACAATCCTTTTATTGACATAACTTTATTAACTATCCCATCGGATATAACTGAGCATGCTCTGTTTCTGTTTCAGGTTTTAATTTATCTAAAGAGGACCCTCTGTAAAGGTGAGTCTGTGGTCCCAGTTCCAGTCCTGATTCTGGACCTCGGGGTTCTAGCCAGAAACATTTTCAGCATTGATGTGAGCTGCTTACTGTCCAAAGAAATAATTTTTCTTTGGACGCTAGAAAAATGTCTCTTTTCACTCCACCTGAGCTCACCGTCTCAGTAACAGCTCCGCCTCCAGCTGCAGGTAAAACAGCTGCTCCTGTGTTTTTGTTGAAAACTGGGGGCTGCATGAGCTTAATGCTGTAAAGCTTTTATTCACAAGCATAGCAAACTGTGGTTATAGCATCTGTTCTGTTGGCTACAGCTGAAATAAAGAAAAAATAACAGCTGACATTCTCACACACACATGCACACTCTCAGCACAGAGCAGTGGAGGCGTGGAAAAACGTGTCAGCGATGATCCACTCCGCTTACACAGAGACACCTGAGCTGCAGACAAACGAAACATCGAAGCAACAAATTTGTGTTGAGGGATTTTAATAATCAAATTGTTACTCAAGGAATCGTTGCAGCCCTAAAATTTGCATTAAATTTTCAGTTTGTGTATCAAATACACGAAGGTTGGTATTTACCTTTCATGCTGGGATTTTTTTGTTGATCAGGAAGTCTGAATTTTTCGTTTGATCTTCATTTTTCCTCTTACTTCTCCTCTCGTTCATGCCGGTTGTCATTTCGATTTCTGTAGCCCGCGAAGTCAAGTGCAGGCACGACCATAGATCAAATGTGCACATTGCGAACTTTCCGTGCTCTATGGTAGATTGCTCATTGTGGTGAAATGATACAGGTGCAAGCAGCGATAATAGCAGCGACCTAGCCAGGGCGGAGTCTGAGGGGTGTGCTCCTGTTTGCTAAATGCAGTTACAGCAGAGTGAAGCGGTGAAATCCTCAGCAAGGCGCAGCGCCCGCCGATCAAGCGCTGGGATCTGGATTGGTTCTCCCGCTGACTCTGTTTTTCCTTCTCAGAGGTTTTGTTTCGGGAGCTTGAGTCCAGACAGACAGCTCTGAGACACTTCATCCACTACCTGAGTGAGACCCAAGACCAGAGGCTGCTGCTGGAGCTGCACAGGTCTGCTCATACCCGGAAACACACCTGCAGCATGTTCACCACCAAAAGCACCATGTTTTAGACAGGTTAGCGCAGTAATAAGCAGCTGTACAGGTGTGTTTCCAGGTGACATGTGACAGAGATAATGAGGTTCTGGGTCAGGAGATAGCTTGTCAGGTGTGTGATGGGTGTTTGGGTAGTACACCTGTACAGGGAGCACTTTTAATCTATTTGTTTTTTCCCTGGTCCTCAGAGCGCTGGGCAGAGCCGAGGACATGGCAGTATGTAGTACTCTGCAGCAATGCACACTTATAATACAACAGCATTAGTGTATGTGTTCATCATGATGACACTGATGTCATTTCCTCTTTCCATGGCAATAGCTGCTTCAGTATAAAGAACACTTGCGACGTCAAAGATGAAAACAAGAGGCGGGACTTCCTGAAGAATTGCCTTAGGTTGGTAATCTGATTACACTCTTGTAACTGTTGTTTACGGTTCACTTATTTTTGATGTTTGTTTTTACGTTGTTCAAATTCAGACCCTCTCAGACTGCTGGCTTACCTGTGGTTCCTAGGATACTTCAGAGTAGAATGGGAGGCAGAGCCTTCAGCTTTCAGGCCCCTCTTCTGTGGAACCAGCTCCCAGCTTGGATTCAGGAGACAGACACCCTCTCTATTTTCAAGATTAGGCTTAAAACTTTCCTTTTTGATCAAGCTTATAGTTAGGGCTGACTCAGGCTGACCCTGAACCACCCCTTAGTTATGCTGCTATAGGCCTTGGCTGCTAGTGGGGGGGGGGTCCCATGATGCACTGTTTCTTCTCATTCACCTTTATTTCCCATGATGCACTGAGTGTTACTTCTTCATTCACCTCTTTTCACTTGGTTTATACCCCACTCTGTATCTCTGGTTCTCTTCCACGGTGTGTCTTTTGTCCTGTCTCTCTTAGAGTTTAGCAGAGGGGGGTGTTAATCAGCTTCAGCTGCTTTGGTCTTCATGAAGTTACCAACAGGTGCACTAGAGGGGCAACAATGACCCCCCCCCCAAACAGGAATGGTTTTACAGGTGGAGGGCACTCACCATTTTCCCTCCTCATCTTTTCTGACTGGTTTTCAATAGTTCTGCATGTGGCTAGGGTCAGGGTCACTGCTGGGAGCATGAGGCCATACCTGGACCCTACAGAGGCTGCACAGGTAGTCCAACTCCTCCAGGATGGCACATCAATGTGTCCCAGCACAGTCTCAGAGCATGGAGGAGATTCCAGGAGACAGGCAGTTCCTCTAGGAGAGCTGGACAGGGCCTTAGAAGGTCCTTAACCCATTAGCAGGACAGGGATCTGCTCCTTTGTGCAGGACGAACAGGAGGAGCACTGCAGAGCTACAGAATGACCTCCAGCAGCCACTGGTGTGAATGTCTCTGAGCAAACACTCAGAAACAGACTTCATGAGGGCAGCCTGAGGGCCCGACATCCTCTAGTGGGCGCTGTGCTCACTGCCGGGCACCGTAGAGCCTGATTGGCATTTACCATAGAAGACCAGAACTGGCAGGTCCTCCACTGGAGCCCTGTGTTTTTCACAGATGAGAGCAGGTTCACCCTGAGCACAGGTGACTGATGTGAAAGGGTCTGGAGAAGCCGTGGAGAACGTTATGCTGCCTGTTCAGCATGACCGGTTTGATGGGTCAGTGATGGTCTGGGAGGCATATCCATGGAGGGACACACAGACCTCTGCAGGCTAGGCAATGACACCCTGACTGCCATCAGGTATCAGGAGGAAACCCTTGGAGCTGTCAGAGCCTGCAGTGGGTCCTCGTTCCTCCTGACCCTCATGGTGACAGTATGCAGGCAGTCCCTGGAGGATGGAGGAGTTGATACCACTGACTGAGCTGACCTAAATCCAACAGAGCACCTCTGTGTAGTTTGTTTACAGTTCATGTGGTGTTGTTGATGTGTAGTTTATTGCTCATAGCTTCTTGTTTGCAGTTATTGCGTACAGTTTTTTAGAAATTAGAATTCCCTTTATTTGTCCCACAATGGGGAAATTTCAGTGTAGTAGCGGCAAGCTATTGTACACAATAGATACTATAAACACAATAAGAAAACACAATAAGAAAGTATGAAAAGATAAAAATAAATAAGAAAACACAAATACAGAATATACAAATAAACTGTATACACTATGTACAGTATAGACAATATAGACATATTATATAGACATACTTTTACAGTTTGTTTATAATATTTTGTTTTGTTTCTTGTCATTAGTTGATTACAGTTGTTTGTTGACATTGTGTGTTTTCAGCCTGCCATTTTCTGCTGAAGACCTGGCCCACGTTCAGGATCATTATACCCTGCTAGAGAGGCAGATCATCATCGAGGTGAGTAACCAGCTCATTTCACCAGCTCTGTCCATCACTCCGTCTGATCCTGTTGTGAGGAAGTTCAAACCCTTACTGATCAGGTCAGCAGAGAGGTAGAAGTCCACAGGTGACCATACCTGTCAAATCTCCTGATTTGGCCGGGAAACTCCCATATTTTACCCCTCTGTCTTGCTGTCCTCCCGTGTTAGTATTTTCCTGTAAATTGCGTGTATAAAATGTATAATTGTAATGTATAATGTATAATAATTTTAAAAAAGCATTCCTGTGTCTCTCCAAGCTGAATTCTGTCACTAGCCACCTGCAGTAGCCTGGGGGGCAGTTATCGCAAGGTTAGTGCCGACAGCGGGAACAAACCCAGACAGCTCACAGCAGGCGGTGGAAAATTTTCCTTATTTTTAAATACAAAACTTGACAGGTGTGCAGGTGACCCTTCTCTGATTGGCTGAATCCAGTTTAATCCCATTCTCTGCTGTTGTTGTTCTCTGCTAGGCGACAGACTCACAGGCTGAGCGTGGAGGAAAGGTGGAAGTTTTCCAGAAGTTTCCCAGAAAAGCTTCAATCCTCAACATGCCACTGATCACCACCCTGTACTACTGCTGCTTCTACCACTACACCGAGCCAGAGGTCAGTCTGAACCTGACCAGACCAAACCAGATCGGGCCAGGCCTAACCAGGTTAAAATAAACAACCTTCATTAGCCTGTGTTAGACCCCGTTAACATAAACCCATTAGCACCTGTTGGCCCCCATTAGCCTGTGCTAGCTTCTCTCAGCACCTGTTAGCCCATAATAACCTGTGTTAGCCTGTTGTCTTTCATTAACCTTTGTTAGCCTGTTAGCATTAGCCTTCATTAGCGTTAGCTTGTGTTAACCCCTGTTAGCACGAGCCTGTGTTATTTGTAGCCATTGATGGTGTTTATGTTTCAGGGGACTTTCAGCAGTCCGTTGAACATCCGTCAAACCTTCAAGGTGAGGCCTGACTCATTTCCTTTGACTCTGTTGACCTATTTGATTCACTGACCTGTGACCTGTGACCTCAGATCTCAGAGAAACAGTACTTTGTAACAGCACTGGCGGCGAGAGCAAAGCTGAAGGCGTGGCTTGACGTGGACGCTCTGTTTGCTAGCAGGAACTGGCTCGGTTTCACCAGGAAGAAATCACCGCTGAGCTTCCACAGAGTTGTCGACATCCTGCAGAAGAACTCCGCCCCCATGCAGGTCAGGGGTATGGGGCAGAGTAACACACCTGCTACACATGAGGCAGGGAATTTGGTTATTAGCTTGTTATTGATTAGCGATCATTGGTTATTGATCAGGTGCTGCAGGAGTACGTGGCGCTTGTGGACGATGGCGAGCTGAGGCTCAGTTTGGCTCAGAAACATAAATGTCACGACATCGTCATCAACGTGAGTCCTGATATGTTTACCTGCTTCTTTGAAACTGACCAATAAGAGATCAGTGTGTTGTGGGATGTGATGATGATGACGTGTCTCTGGCCCAATCAGACGTACCGGGACATGAAGGACCGGCAGCTGCTGCTGGGATACCGTGGAAAGGTGGCAAGGGGCTCGGTGGAGGAGAGGAAGATTGATGAGCTGCTGAACAGCCCGGTGAGGAGGAGGAGGAGGGGCTTCTTTGCCATGTGACCTGACATGTGATTAAACTGTTTCTTCTTCTCTTTCTTTCTCAGCAAATTCGCTGGAAAAACTGATGCGGCGGCTGAGACCGACCTGAAGACTTCCTGTGGCAGAGAATGGTTGGCTGTGACCACAACAGGAATGCCCAGTCAGCCCATCCTCTGAGTCCTCAATGTAACTCCGCCTACAGAACCAAAGGGGGCGGAGTCTTGACTTTGACATTGTGTTGAAAACAGGAGGTGACTGTAGTAAAGTGGGGAGAACGGGGTGGAGTTATCAATGTTTGATCAGATGATTGGACACAATTTCTGTCATCATGTCAAATAAAATAACACTGCTCAAATCATCATCGATGCCCAGTGCATGCTGGGATATGAATAGAAGCAGCCGCCACATTCTCAGATGCATCTGTGCTGATGTGTGCGTGTGTGACACAGGTGGAGACAGGTGACCACATGAAGGGGTGGGTTCCTGTATTAGGAACAGGTGTGTCTGATCAGTCAGTGTGAAAGTGTGTTGATAGTCTTGAACACCTGATTGGATGGTTTTCAGTTGTAGGTGTGAGTGTAACTGTGTGTTTCTACACATTTAATAAGCTACTTGTTGCAGTGTAACGCAGCAGTACCTGAGAATGCTTCATTTGAATCCACCAATCAGAAAAGGCTGTTTCTGATTGGTTCCTGTGTTTAGTTCTCTCCCTGCTGCAGGACAGTCTGACCCTGCCAGGGAAAACCCTTTCACTGTGAGCACAAAGGGACGAAGCAGTGCAAGTAACACTAAAAATGACCAAAAAAAGCACCTCCATTTCTGTTATTACTGAGGAGAAAGGTTAACATTGGAGTGACTGACAGAGGGGGGCGGAGTCTTCGTGTTGTGGGAAGGTTGTTCTCTCAAAGAGCACAACCAGAGCTACAGTCTGAAGTACAAAATGTGGACAGACAGAAAATGTGGAGTGAAAAGAGCTGAAGTTCTGCACTGATGATGTCACTGATGATGTCATCTGAAGCTTTCACTTCCATTACAAAAGAAAGTACACAAAAAGCACACATTGACTGAGTCATGTGACCTACATATGTGTGTGTATGTATGTATGTGGCTCGCGCTGAACGCTGAATCGTACGTCAGCGTCACCGCTGTGACGGACGTAGCAAACATAAACACAGAGATGATGTCAGTCCAAATTGGATCACATGGGCCTACCTTTCACAGGTGAGAGTAAACAATTATTTTTATTGTATTTGGCCATTACAACATTTTGAAAACAGAAGGTGCACACTCTTAACTACACAGGGCCGAACCAACAACGCTGATACAAACAGAGTGATGGAGCTTCTGCTTGTGCGTCTTGTTTTAGTGTAATAACAATAACACATTGAATTTATGAAGCACTTTACAAAAGTTTTATCTTTGTACCTTTTTAACCATAAATTTTATTATATGCAATAAATCATGGATCTATAATTTTAGTTTCATTGCTAAAAGAAAATGAAGTAGATCAGTGTCTTACAGGTCGTCATTAATACTTAAAGTGATAAAAATCCCTGAATATAAATGCTTTTTTAAATTCATAAACCTGCAGATGTCAGGATCTGTTTATTGTAGACATTTATCATCATTAGAAATAACTCCGCTGGTTTGATGCTGCACCCTAACATAGGTGGAGTATTTAACATTTATAATTATCAGAGGAAGTTAAGTTATTTTTGGTGCCCGTCAGTCTCCCAGTGTGTATGAGTGAATGAGTTGCATTAACTCTGGGAACTTCTTGAAGCTCAGTCCATTCACTGATCTGCCACATCCAGTGTGACAGCCCAGTGTGTTCCAGGGAGACGTCGGAGTAACAGCTCCTCATGTCCGGAGTTTGGAGCTCATACAGGAACAGATGCTTTCTGATGCATTGTGGGACACTTTTAGAGCGCCTCGCAGGGGATCCAGGCACACCTGAACCGTTGTGCACGTCTGAGCTGAGCTTCACCGGTGAACGAGAACAGAGAGGCGAGATGAACAGCTGGGCTCAGAAACATAAAGTTCAGACTGAGGTGACAGTAAAGAGTGATCCGACGGTCTCCAGAAACGAAGCTTTGACGGAAGGAAAAATCCTGGTGACTGAAGACCCTGCAGAGGAAAACTCAGCAGGAAGCAGCAGAGCTGCTCGCACACGGGCAGCAGTGTTATTAAAAGCTCTTTACGCATCGACGTAAGGTGAGCGTGTGGGCTGCAGAGGGCGCTCTTTACACAGGAGAGATGGCTCTATGGGATCACACTCCAGTATATCTGGAACTAGTGACTGGGATTAAAAGAGAGACATCTTGGAGATTAAACACAAGCCTTATTCACCCCCTGAGAGAGCAAATAATAATAATAAATAAATTACTTTGAAGAAAACGATAATGAGAGTCTCCCCGATTATATTATGGGATGCAATGAAGGCAGTGTTAAGGGGAAGCTTATAGGCTGTAGCTCATATTTTATAAAGAACAAGCAGTTGAAGAATCTGTTGACACAACTTCGAGTTCTGGAAGATTCTCATAAAATTAATACAAGTACAAAGCTGAAATTAGAAATACAAAACAAGAGAAATGACAACGTGAAATGAAGAATGCGGTGTTCCTACGACAAAAATATTATGAAGCAGGAGGTAAATCAAAATTATTGGCATTCAAACTTTAGAAACAAAAATGAGATCAGCATGTTTTTAAAAAGTTTTATGAAGACCTGTATACACAACCAAAAACAGGGAAAAGTGTTTCTTTCTTAAATGCAATCAAAACTCGAGCTGAAATTTCTGAACTTTTGATGGTGTTAACTGGGAATTTTTATATGAAGTTCTGGGACAATATGGATTTCATCAAACATTTATAACAATTATTCAAGCATTATACAGTGGTGTGAAAAAGTGTTTGCCCCCTTCCTCATTTCCTGTTTTTTTGCATGTTTGTCACGCTTAAGTGTTTCGGAACATCAAACCAATTTAAACAATAGTCAAGGACAACACAAGTAAACCCAAAATGCAATTTGTAAATGAAGGTGTTTATTATTAAAGGTGAAAAAAAATCCAAACCATCATGGCCCTGTGTGAAAAAGTGATTGCCCCCTAAACCTAATAACTGGTTGGGCCACCCTTAGCAGCAACAACTGCAACCAAGCGTTTGTGATAACTTGCAATGAGGCTTTTACAGCGTTCTGGAGGAATTTTGGCCCACTCATCTTTGCAGAATTGTCCTAATTCAGTTACATTAGAGGGTTTTCGAGCATGAACGGCCTTTTTAAGGTCATACCACAACATCTCAATAGGATTCAGGTCAGGACTTTGGCTAGGCCACTCCAAAGTCTTCATTTTGTTTTTCTTCAGCCATTCAGTGGTGGACTTGCTGGTGTGTTTAGGATCATTGTCCTGCTGCAGAACCCAAGTTCGTTTCAGCTCGAGTACACGAACAGATGGTCGGACATTCTCCTTCAGGATCTCTTGGTAGACAGCAGAATTCATAGTTCCATTTATCACAGCAAGTCTTCCAGGTCCTGACGCAGCAAAACAGCCCCAGACCATCACACTACCACCACCATATTTTACTGTTGGTATAATGTTCTTTTTCTGAAATGCAGTGTTCCTTTTACGCCAGATGTAATGGGACACACACCTTCCAAAGAGTTCCACTTTTGTCTCATCGGTCCACAGAATGTTTTCCCAAAAGTCCTGGGGATCATCAAGATGTGTTTTGGAAAAATTGAGACGAGCTTTAATGTTCTTTTTGCTCAGCAGTGGTTTTCTCCTTGGAACTCTGCCATGCAGGCCATTTTTGCCCAGTCTTTTTCTGATGGTGGAGGCATGAACGCTGACCTTAACTGAGGCAAGTGAGGCCTGCAGTTCTTTGGACGTTGTTGTGGGGTCTTTCGTGACCTCTTGGATGAGTCGTCGCTGCACTCTTGGGGTAATTTTGGGCGGCCAGCCACTCCTGGGAAGGTTCACCACTGTTCCATGTCTTTGCCATTTGTGGATAATGGCTCTCACTGTGGTTCGCTGGATTCCCAAAGCTTTGGAAATGGCTTTATAACCCTTTCCAGACTGATATATCTCAATGACTTTCTTTCTCAATTGTTCCTGAATTTCTTTGGATCTCGGCATGATGTGTAGCTTTTAAGGATCTTCTGGTGGACCTTACTGTGTCAGGCAGCTCCTATTCAAGTGATGTCTTGATTGAGAACAGGTGTGGCAATAATCAGGCCTTGGTGTGGCTAGAGAAATTGAACTCAGGTGTGAAAAACCACAGTTATAGTATGTTTTAACAAGGGGGGCAATCACTTTTTCACACCACTGTATAAAACCCTAAAGCTAGAATCAAAGTGCCCAGAGTTCTCAACTCGTTTGACCTAAAGAGAGGGACACACCAGGGATGCCTGATGAGCCGACGTCTCCCCATCTTTATAGAGGCCGTGAGTAAAGGGCTTGCTCAGAATAATAGCATTATGGGAGTTAAGCTGTTTGGTCAACAACATAAGATTTCTCTGTTTGCTGATGACGTTTTGATATTTTTGACAGATCCATGTACCTCTCTCCCTAATTCATTAACTTAGAGAATTTTAGTTCAATCTCAGGTTATAAACCTAATATTCCTAAAACTCAGATGTTAACTTTCAACCATAAGCCTAAGCAACTAAGAGCTGAAGTCTAAATTCAATATGAGTTATGATGCAGAGAACATTAAGTGTCTTGGTGTAAATATCCCAAAAGAACAATCTAAGCTCTATGATATAACTTTTAAGCCCCTGTGCTATAAAATAAATGAGGACGCAACCTATAAAACATGGACAGAACACTTAATAATGGCATACTGTACTTTTTATGACAGAAGGATTGTGACAGATATCCCATTGCTAATCAGACCTGGGATGCAAACTAATCTCAAGATTGTATAAGGGGATTCAAGAGGTGATCATTTTAAACACACTCCTCTGGAAGAGGAAGATCAGTTGCTGCAGCAGGATGATGGCTGGAAAATGCACTTCCTGTGTTTTCCGTGTCACAGTGAATCCCGGCTGCAGGAGGATGAAACTCAGCAAACGGCTCAGAAGAAGGAGACGAGTCGGCTTCATGACTGACAACAGGCTGGAGCAGGATGAGAAACAGGAAAAATCCCAAGGCTATAAAGTTGAAGGTTAGATGGAAAATGAAGGAAATCTACCGTCAGAGCTTCTGACCTCCAAAGAGGCCAGCGTGAATGTCTCGGAGCCTCCGTCTGGATCGGCTCCGGTTTCACCCGACGCCCCGTCACTGCTCGGTGTCCAAACAGGAATTCAGTGTATAAGAAATATAAACCTGAGAAACCTCACCTGATCTGAGGTGTGACATCAGCACAGCTCCACCTGTTTCTGTCTGCCAACGGTTTAAGTGGAATAAAAATAAAAAAAGTTCCCATCAACGTTCCCTATTTCCCTCCTGTGCCAGATTAATGCCACAAAGAAGAATATACTACCCCGGCTAAGGTACCTGTTTGTTGATACCAAGACTACTCATGTTTGAAGTCTGTGAACAAATTACTGAGCTCCTTTATTTGGAAAAATTCTTCTCTTAGAATAGCTTCTAAATTTAATTCAATGGAAAGAGAAAGGCAGACTGGGACTTCCAGACCTCCAACTGCATTACTGAGCTTCCCACTGGACAGATATGGAAGAAGAACTCTGCCTTCCTATTCCGCTGACCTCTACCATTCATAAATCACACCATCACCTTCCCATCAACATTACATATGATCCATAATATTCCACAGGCCCGGCCAGATGTGAAGACATTTTGTGGATACCGGAATCTCGATGTTTGCCCTTCTATCTGCCAGCCCTGACCTGCCACCTTCAATCAGCAAATCCTTGCTCTGGAATTGGAGAGGATATGTCATCTATCAGTTCCAACAATTATATGAAAGAGGCCTCCTCAGATCCTTCTCAGACCTAATTTTGGAATTCCCAAACAGGATTTTTATGAATATTTTCATATTCGTAATGTAATAAAATCCCTAAAAAGAGCAGGACAACTGTCTTTGAGGTTTCAGAGATGGGGTGGTTCCTGATGAGCTCTAGATTTCCTCGAGCTCCTCCTCTGGCAGAGGGATGCCGGCTGTGTCTTTAGTGATGACCGACGGGACGCCGTCAGCCAGAATGGAGCTTCGTCGCTGTCCTGTAACAAACGGAGGTAGGAACATGTGTATGGTGAGGCTCAGTAGGATATACTCATAACTCATCCCCTGAATGCTGCAAAACTCACACAGGATCAATCATTCACACTTTCTGTGAAATCAAAGCCTTTATGGAAACATGTGCAGGACAGCTGAGGTCCTGGGACGCTGATAGACACGTCACTGGTGAGAAACCTTTCTGGTACAGAGCTGGACCCTGGACATGATGTCATGTGTATGACATCATAGCCATAACATCATACACGCACAGAAATGTATCCAGCTTCACTGGAACCAGCAGCCCCCCAGCCCTGATTCCTATTTACTTTGGTTTTGCTCCTTTCTGGAGTATTTATTCACGTATTGTTATTTATCTGTTATGTTTAGCATCATGTGTTGGATGTTTATTGATGCAGATGTTTGTCCGGGTTGTGTTCCTCTGACAGGAAACAGCTGGAGGACAAACATCTGTCTGCGTCAGGCTCCTCGTGCAGGCAGCAGGGGGCGCGTGGGTTTAACTTTGACCCCACTGAGGTCGCCGTGAGCGCCGACTCCGCATTAGTGTAGTCTTTACAGTACAATGAAGCACCTGGGGGCGACTGCTTGCTGTGATTGGCGCTTTATTAATAAAACTGAATTGAACTGATCACAGAGCTGTGAGCGCGCGCAGGCTCATCGATCATCCATCAGTGATGATCGGAGATTTGGAGTCATGTGACTGGGCGGGACGTCATCACTTCATTGAGGAACCGCACGAGGACAGACGGAGTTACACCTGAGCCGAGGACAGCGCGCGCACGTGAAGGTAAGGTACAAATACTACCATCGTACTGTGTACTATCAGTATTCCGCTACTGCACATAGTTCTGTTTACTTCAGAAACGTCACCCATCATGATACTGATCGCGTTATCGATGAGCCGCAGCTCAGAGTGATGACTGTGTACTGACGGGATGATCAGTGGGATCGATAGCAGTGATCAGTTTAGATGAGCGTGAAGGAACAGCTGAGATGAGAGCGCTGAACAGGAGGACAAAGAGCAGCAGCTCATTAAATATTCACAGCTGCAGCCCCCCTCCTGCTCTCTACCTTTGGCCTTCCTTCTAATTGATTAAAGTGCTCTTGAGCAACAGTTCTCCAGCTTTCTGAAGCTCTGCCTAAGTTCTCCTTTGGACATTGGCTGCTTTTAGACTCATCTTCAGTCCAGTCCATGAACCTGACCTCTGAACTCTGACCTGTGAACCACTCCAGCTTAAAAAGGCTCCAAACTCAGGGATGAGCCAGAGTTGTGTCGACACAACAAACAACTGAGCAAAGAACCAGTTTAAACTGAGTGTTTTGTTACAGCAGCCTGTCACAGACACACATCATTTGTTCACATACTTCAGCCAAAGCTATGAAACATGCCAGAGAACTCTGAACCATCCAAAGAAGCCCGGAGAACCGTTCCTGCTTAAAGCAACGACAGGAATCTGCCTCGGAGAGTTGAGGCTGAGCTGCAGGATAAAGGAAGTCACACTGGGGCAGGGTTACTGCAGGGTTCCTACAGGGTTCCTACACAGTTACTGCAGGGTTCCTACACAGTTACTGTAGGGTTACTGCAGGGTTCCTGCAGGGTTCCTACAGGGTTGCTGCAGGGTTACTCGTGTTCCTTTTTGTCCACAATGATGTGGATTCAATCCTGTATAAAATTCAATTAAAATCAAAGTTTCCAAAATATGGCTGCGATGAGCAGGCTCCAGTGCAGGCTGTTTATTAGACATACTAGTTACACAAAACGCAGACAAAGACCAACACACAGACAGTAACAGAATTAACAGAGAGAGAGGAAAGAAGGAAAGAGAGAAACAAAGAGAGAGAGAGCTGCAGAGACAGGAAGAGCAGAGGTAGAGAGACAAAGAGCAGCTTGTATACTCGGGTCTTTACCGACAGCACAAAGTACCTTGAGGTGACGGTTTGTTGTGATTTGGTGCTTTATAAATAAAATTAAATTGAATATTAAAAAGAATAACCTGAAGATGGTAACTGCTCACTTGCCATTGACCCCTCTCAATTTAAATAAAGTGTCACCCCCCCGAAACTTGAACCCTAACCAGTGACATTTTTGGCTCTGCTAACCAGCTCCTCTTTCACGTGGTTACAAACCACACGGCCCCAATGGTTTACAGCAGCTCTGACAGATGTCATATTAAATTAATTAGAACCTCTGCTATAAAAACACCTCTTAGACAATCCCCATGTAGCTAAAGCTTATACCCACACCTGTTCATATCACACAGACACAGGTGGGGCTCACACTCAATAATCTAAAAATATCAGAAAGGTGACAGAACATCATATGAACCAGAGATGTACCTGAATCCTACCAAGGCCTTAAACCTAAAGGAGAAATGGATATAACAGGCCTCAGGCTCATCCTACTGATCTAAAGCCTGCGGTGTTCATCAGTCCAGTGTGTGACCGATATAATTACTAATAAACGATATGAAACAGTAGCTGTAAATATCAACATCAAAGTGATACAAACTCCAACAGTTGTTACTGCTTGGTTTTCACTGCTCGTGGATGACACCCAGCTCTGTTCATCTACAGCAGACGGTTACACCATAAACTCTGTTTCTGCCTCGTGTTGCAATATAAACACAATATATAAAGGAATGGAGGAGGGGGTGTAGATCACTACAGAATAGTTCCCATTTAAAGTAACTTTTACTGCAGTACACTCCTGAGGTTCTTGTACTCGAGTATTTTTTTTTTTGCTTTAATTTCACTGATCTGCTGCCAGTCGATTGATCAGTGAAGTATTGATCTCTGTAGTACTGAGTACATGAAAAGCACTGAACCTGTGTATTTTTACTGCAGTAACAGATGACAGGACTAAACCTGCCTCACATTCAGAGTAATACTGCTACTTTTGCAGTACTCCTTTAAAGTACTGATACACACACAGCTGCAGAAATCTGCAGTTTATTGATTATTGGGTTTATGTGTGAACTGATGAGTGATCAATACAGAGGTGAAGTCATCGATTGCTGAAGTAAAAGCTGAACATATTTTTAGTACGCCTGTGTCATAGGGTCAGGTGTTAAAGGGGAGGAGTCATCTCCTGATGCACGCCTGGTGCTGAGCGATGTATCAGTGAATCTCTGATTGATTCTGCCTGAACTTTTCAGACTCCTGGAAGAAGACGAGAAGGAGGAGGAGGAGGAGGAGCATTTCAGGTAAAAATGTCTCCTGTGGATGAGAGCCGCTCAGACTGTTTGAAACCACAGATGAAGGAAAAAACATTTTTTTGAATCAGAGATGGGCGTGACTTCCATGCTGAGATAAGGCGAGGTTTCAACATGAAACCAGACTGTGAGAACCATTATTGTGGCGGGGTTTCCTGCAGCAGCTTCCTAGTCAGCCTCATCTGTGACAGGAAGTCATCTCACAGCTGTGATTGATCAGCTAGCCTCTGGTAACCAGCTGGTATGAAAGTCAGAGGAAGGTCACAGCGTCTGACTCCGCCCACAGAGCAGATTCAGGTCACTGATTAACTCCGACAGTTTTTATTGGTGGTTTTTTAAAAGGGCGAGGATGTTAAAAATGCTTCAACACACCTGAAAAAAAGGAATTGAGATTAGATTCATCTGCCAACAGGGAGGTAAAAACCATGTTTAATATGAATCAGCAGGACGAGCTCGGGTTCATGAGGGGGGTCTGAACAAAGCACCTCGTTTTGTTTATTTGGAAATCAATAAATGGCGTAGAACAGTCGATGTCAGAACATCAGTCCTCAGAGATCTTTCCCAAAGCTTCAGTTTGTTCTGAGGTGCAGAATAGGCCTGTGTTAGAAGGTTAAAGGTTAAACAACAGCATAGATGAGGCTAATGAATTTAATTGTTTTTTATTCAATTCAATTCAATTCAATTTTATTTATATAGCGCCAAATCACAACAAACAGTCGCCTCAAGGCGCTTTGTATTGTGGGTAAAGACCCTACAATAACACAGAGAAAACCCAACAGTCAAAACGACCCCCTATGAGCAAGCACTTGGCGACGGTGGGAAGGAAAAACTCCCTTTTAACAGGAAGAAACCTCCAGCAGAACCAGGCTCAGGGAGGGGCAGTCATCTGCTGCGACTGGTTGGGGCTGAGGGGAGAGAGACAGGACAAAAGACATGCTGTGGAAGAGAGACAGAGATTAATAATAATGATTAAGTACAGAGTGAAGTATAAACAAGTAAATAAAGGTGAATGAGAAGAAACAGTGCATTATGGGAACCCCCCTCAGCAGCCTAGGCCTATAGCAGCATAACTAAGGGGTGGTTCAGGGTCATCTGATCCAGCCCTAACTATAAGCTTGATCATAAAGGAAAGTTTTAAGCCTAATCTTGAAAATAGAGAGGGTGTCTGTCTCCTGAATCCAAGCTGGGAGCTGGTTCCACAGATGAGGGGCCTGAAAGCTGAAGGCTCTGCCTCCCATTCTACTTTTAAGTATCCTAGGAACCACAAGTAAGCCAGCAGTCTGAGAACGAAGTGCTCTATTGGGGTGATACGGTACTATGAGGTCTTTGAGATAAGATGGGGCCTGATTATTCAAGACCTTGTATGTTAGGAGAAGGATTTTAAATTCTATTCTGGATTTAACAGGGAGCCAATGAAGAGAAGCCAATATGGGAGAAATCTGCTCTCTCTTTCTAGTCCCTGTCAGTACTCTAGCTGCAGCATTTTGGATCAGCTGAAGGCTTTCAGGGAGTTTTTAGGACAGCCTGATAATAATGAATTACAGTAGTCCAGCCTAGAAGTAATAAATGCATGGATTAACTTTTCAGCCTCAGTCTGAGAAAGGATGTTTCTAATTTTATAAATATTGCGCAGATGTAAAAAAGCCGTCCTACATATCTGTTTAATATGTGCATTGAAGGACATGAATTAATGGAAACCGAAACACACAGGGAACAACAACTAATAACCAAACAAGAACTATAATGAACGAAGAATCAAAACCAAATGCGATCAGGGAACAAAACAGAAGAACTCACTGAAAACAGAACCCGAAAGAACTAAACCCAAAACGCCCGGCCCAGGACCCTTCTCTGTACAGCTTAGCCCTGTGATGGAGTGGACCATGAACTCGTCTGTAGACTGTTGTGGAAAAAATAAGCTGAGCCCTGAAACCAAACTGATTTTATGATGATTTATTGAGAGTAAGAAAATAACCTTTGCAAAGGGGTCAATACAGCACGAACAGTCTCCACACCGGCATCAACCAAAGAGCAGAATAATTACAGCTCCTTTATAGTCATGGTGTTGATACAGTCTTGTTGTATGAGCTGTGGGGGGTTCAGTTTCCCACCACCATGTAACTTCAGTCATGGCCTTGGGAACAACCATGAAAGAAGTTTGTTTTCTACTTTGCACACTTGGTCTGTGTACTAGAAAATTACATTTACATACCAAAGGAGTACACAGAGGTTATTAGAGATGGAGAACACATTTTCCATTACATCGACCAAAGTATTCTAGCCACAGGTGAGGCCGTCTGGCCCACAGCTGAAGCTGGGACCAAACTGGGCCATCAGCAGGACGATGATCCAAGCAAAAAGAACGGAGCTGCGACGGCCCGAGTCCTGACCTCGGCCTGCTGAAGGCTGTGGGGGGACCTTCAGAGAGCTGTGCAGGAATGAATGCTGCAAACCTCACTGAGCTGAAGCGTCTGTGGTGCTTTTCTACTTTAACTGAGCATTAAAGCACTTTTTAATACAGTCTGAGAACCTTATCTAATGCACACACACAATCGGGGGAACACGCAGGCCGGATCAGCCAGGGATTGAACCACCAACCCTCCGATTAGTCTGTGATCTGTTGTTCCTCCTGAGTCACAGCCACCATGGTCCTGTGAAAATGCTGCATCTTCTTAGGCCAAATGAAGAGCAGAAACCAGATGAGACAGTCCAGGGTGAGGGGCTGAGGACGGGGAGCCTGGGCAGGTGTTAGCCTTCACTTTGTTCTCAGCGTTCAGCACACACTCTGAAGGGAGCCCATCACCCAGACTCCCTCTGCGACGTCTGTCGTGCATCAGTCACATTTCTGCACGTTATTCTGCCCTCAGTGTTTCCTCACACATGAACCAACAACCACAAAAGCATCTCCAACACAAACCTCAGGCCCAACATGCTAACAGCCACACTTACAGTTTCTACAGTAAAAAAAGGACCAACACACAACCGGCTCTCACTGTGTGACCACACAGTCGCTGAGCTCATCATCACACTATAGACCCCAGGGCACAAATGTTCGGTGGGGCCTCGGGGGACGACAGGTCCCCCTGAGTTAATCAGAAGGTTGGTGGGGGTGGTTCTTCTGCGCAGGAGCACGTCAGCAGACTCTGATGCTTCTTCGATGGGCCCCCTTCGTGCTCGGGCCCCGGGCCTTTGCCCAGCATGCCCACTGGACAGTCGAGCCTTGGCTCTCATTACCTGTTCTCACCTTTATCAGCGTAGTACGAATAGCTGCTAACAGATACATGTTTGTGTCTGAAAGAGAAAAAAAGCTTGAGGTTTAATAAAGATATAGATTGTTTAATAGATACTTTGATTAATGTCAGGTACACACCGAAGAAAGACAAGGTGGCTCTGATAAAGGTAGCTGGCACCATCAGATCTTTTTTCAGCATGTCGGTTGATTAAAGCTGCTGAGCATGCTCAGTCGGGTTCTCCTCCTGCTATCTCCATCCGCCTGTCTGATCTTCTGTGATGTCATACACGATGTGTTTACAGTTTGTGTTATGTAGATTCTTGTTACAAGGTGATTAATTAAATACTGTCTGATTGGCTGTTTCTCTCTGCAGATGAACGGACAACAGCTCTGATTGGCCATCTCTTCCTGTGGACATCATGCTGGTGGTCACTGAGGCGGTGACCCAGACAAACAATCAGAGCGTGTGTGTGCTGCCATACGACGAAGGCCGCCTGCCGCTGGTGCTGCTGTACAGCTGTGTGCTGGTCGTCGGTCTTCCCGCCAACCTGCTGACGGTCTTCCTCACAGGGCTGCAGGTGTGTAGGAAGAACGTGCTGGGCGTTTACCTGTGCAGCCTGTCGGTCTGTGACCTCACCTACCTGGGCACGCTGCCGCTGTGGGCGATCTACGTGAACCGCAATCACATCTGGCCTTGGTCATCAGCCGTCTGCAAGCTGACGGGCTACATCTTCTTCAACAACATGTACATCAGCATCTTCCTGCTCTGCTGCGTCTCCTGCGACCGTTTCATCGCTGTCGTCTACAGCCTGGAGTCCCGCGGCCTGCGCCGGCAGCGCCACGCCACCTTTGTCGTTCTCACCATTGTCTTGGTGGTGGCCATCGGGCACACCCCGGTCTTCACCATGAAGGAGGGCGGCGATGAGGATTTGCGCCACTGCTTCGAGCCGAGTCAGAGCAGCGCCACGGTGACGAGCTTCAACTATGCTCGCTTCATCATCGGCTTCCTGCTCCCGCTGCTGCTGTTGGTCGCCACAAACCGCAGTATCCTGGTCAACGTGCAGCGCAGCACGGGGCTGCAGGCAGCACAGAAGCGCCGCGTCCGTCGGTTGGCGGTGGGCGTGGTAGTTCTGTTCCTGGTCTGCTTCGCCCCATACCATGTGATCTTACTCGTCCGCGGCATCATCTTCCATTTTCCCCAGCTCGACACCTGCTCGTTCCAGGAGAACATGTACAGCCCCTACACCATCTCACTGGGCCTGTCCACCATCAACAGCGCCATCAACCCCATCCTCTACGTCCTGTCCAGCAACAACATCCGCAAGGAGCTGCAGCGAGGATTCGCACAGGTCTGCGGCCAAATGCTGCTCAGGCAGCCCTCCAGCACCACCCAGAACAAAATCCAGCCAAGCAACAACTCCTTAGAGCTGAACACGGGCGGCGAGAGGCCGGCAGCAGGAAAACCGCCTGGGAGCTGAGGGACTGATGGATGACATTCCTCCAGAGACTGCAGAGGGCGATCCACTGAGACCAGGACCAGGGGCCTCAAGTCTTACACGTGCACAGGAAAAAAGCCAGGCGACACACATGAATTAGTTAAACTGCAGAAATGTTTTAGCGACATGAAGACCTGAATGACCTCTAAGATCAAACTGAATTTGTTGCAACACTTCAGGAGAACTCAGGTTTTCTCTGGACTGTCGATACACCTGTACACACCTGTACACACACCTGCGCACACCTGGTCTCACAGTCTTTAAACTGTATTTAGCCCCTTTCTTATCTTATGTCATCAATCAATCAAAAAGTTGTTGATTATTGTTGTTCAGTCACCTGTTCCCTCATTGACTGATGGACACCTTCATCATTATCATTTGTCATGGAAACACTTCCTGCTCCGATCTTGGTTCTATGGCTGTCATCAGTTTTAGTTTTTTAATAAATCTGAGTCAAACTTTATTCTTTTTTAAAGCAGTTTGAATGAAAAATTTGTAACGTGATCATCAGTTGGGGTTGAACGGTGACGGCAGCGTGACTCTGATGTTCCCGCCGCAGAGATGATCCAGGGGAACTCCTCTCTTCCCTGTTTAGGATTTCTGTGTGTGCAGTAAAATTCCCTCCATCACTGATCCCAGCTGAGCCGAAGGAAACACGAGTCCATGATGATCCTAAAGGCTGCAGCAGGTGTGAAACACTGATCAGTTATTATTGATCCTAATCGGATTCAGACGTGTCAGCTGATTAATGAGCGTCTGAAGGTTTGTTTTTATCTGATGGAGCGTTGCTATGAATTAGGGGTGGCTGTAGCTCAGGAGGTAGAGCAGGTCACCAACTGATCAGAAGGTTGTCGGTTCGATTCCTGGCTACCCCAATGTATCCTTGGGCAAGATACTTAACCCCAAGTTGCTCTCCGACGCAGCTGTTGGAGTGTGAATGTTAGATAACAAAAAGCACTTAGCTTAGTTAATCATGGAAGTGCTTCAATGAATGTTGTATAAGCGCTTTGAGTGCTCATAAGAGTAGAAAAGTGCTATCTAAGAACTAGTCCATTAATTATGGGATGGAATTACCTGCTGAGGCGCCTTTCTTCCGATTGGCTGCAATCAGCCACAAACTGACAGGACTTCCTGTTCCATGTCAGCTGTGATGACATCGTTTATTCTGAAGTTTTAGTGCTTAAACTTTCTCTCTGCCCTGCCGACACTTTTCAGGCTCAGAGATGCAGTGAGAGCAAAGGGTGAGGTGGGCGGGCCTTATATCAGTGTGTCACATAGTGACAGAATTTTCTGAAGAACTCCAAAAAAAGGCCAACCCACACACAGGAAGCTGATCACTCAGCACAATGTGCTTGTGGGTAACACTACGCAGCATGATTGCAAGTGTTTGAGTGGAAACAGGAAGTCACAGAATGTGTGAAGCTGCAGCAGAGTCTGAATGTCCTGGAAAAACCCAAAACAAATCAAATTCAGAGAGCAGCAGGATTGTGTGCGGCTGCTCCTGTCAGACCGCGCTGAGGGTAAAAAAAAATACATCAAAATTTTTGACATCAAACACGAAAACAAAAATGTTAACAAAACAGTAAATTCTTAATCATTATTAAAATCAAAGAGTAAAACTCACCTGAGGCGTACCTGTGTGCCGCTGCTGCCCTGCGCGCTGTCTGCAGGTGATTCAGCTTCCTTCCCTTTTCAGTTTTATTCATAAACTTTCATAAACTGTCTGATGTTAATAAAACACTTGAGTCCCATTGGTCTGTTTTTACTGGTTTGGGTGTTAGAGGCGGAGCTCAGGAGGCTCAAGCTTCAGGTTTATCAGGTCAAGATGATAATGGAGGAGTTCAGGCTGTGATCACTGCAGAGCGAGGAGGAAGTCTGACCTGAATCCAGCTCTGCTCTGATTGGTTTTATTGTCGCTCTGCTGCCACACTGACACTCTGATTGGTTGAGCTCCCACAGTGTAAACAAACTGCCTCATTAATGTTTAAGCAGCCTGTCAGACAGCGCTCAGGGGAAATGAATCATTAATGGCTGACCTGAATAAGATAGCAGAAGGCTGTGGGCAGTGTGCCCTCGGCGCGTCCTCACAGGAGACACTGACTCCTCCCAAGCATCCACCACCTGATGACCTCATCAGTGACTTCTTGCTTAATTAAATACACAGACTCCGCCCACTAACGGCACAAACAGGAAGTGATTTCTGGTGATTTGAGGTTAGAACACGCACAAATGCGGAGTGTTATGGTGAAGGTTAACAGCAGCTTCTCCTGATGATCAGTAGTTAGTTCCTCCTGATCTTCTGCCTGTTAATCAATGCCTCCACTTTAAATTTGCCCGTGCTTCCTGTGGGGCGACGCCTCATACCACAGGTGATGTCCAGCTGAATCGAGCCAATCACGCGTTTAAATACACAATCACGCCTCCCGTTCTCCCAGCTGTGAGGTGCTGAGCAGCCCTCCTGTACACTCGTTTTTCTGCCGATCGCTGCCTCTTATTTACATCTCAGTGTGAAACAGTAACAATGGCACACGCTCGTATTTCATCAGTGCTGCAGCCTCTCAGCAGGTCCTCCTGATCCGGTCCTCTTTAAAGTGAAGTTCCCATGAAGTTCAGGGTCCGGTTTGAGCAGGATTTCCTTTCATTCGTTTTATCCATTTATTGTTTTGTTGTGTATTATTATATATTGTATAGCACTTTGTGACTTTTGTTCTTGTAAAGCTCTGCATGAATAAACTCTCCTGAGCTACAATCTTCAGCTGTTTCCTGTGACTCAGACTTCGTGAAAGATGTGCTGAGGAACGTTACCATTGACAGCACAGCTTAAAGCCTTCAGCGGCACATCGTGCTCTGGAGGTGCACACGCTGCTGATGGTCAGAAACACCGCTGAAGAAGTGACGACAGAAGCTGTTCTGAAAAGGTTCTCCTCTGAGGAACTTCTTTTAATGACACATTAACCCTTTAATGACTCCACAGCAGGATTACAGACATGTCATAAAGGCCTGGATGACCTCTAACCTCCTGCTTCTAAATTCAGATCAAACTGAAGTTCTTGTACTCGGCCCCACAAACCTTAGAAACATGGTGTCAAACCAGATACTTACTCTGGATGGCATTACTTTGGCCTCCAGTAACACTGTGAGAAATCTTGGAGTCATTTTTGACCAGGATATGTCCTTCAATGCACATATTAAACAAATATGTGGGACTGCTTTTTTACATTTACACAATATTTATAAAATTAGAAACATCCTTTCTCAGACTGATGCTGAAAAGTTAATCCATGCATTTATTACTTCTAGGCTGGACTACTGTAATTCATTATTATCAGGCTGTCCTAAAAGCTCCCTGAAAAGCCTTCAGCTGATCCAAAACGCTGCAGCTAGAGTACTGACAGGGACTAGAAAGAGAGAGCAGATTTCTCCCATATTGGCTTCTCTTCATTTGCTCCCTGCCGGGGCTCACCTGTGCAGGTGTGACTCAGACTCGCAGTTTCTCTTCAGGTTCTTTTATTGTGTTTTTGGCCACTAACAGTTTATCATTACAAAGATTCTTTAACTGGTGATTCTGGAAGAAACAAAGCAGTAGTGTTCAGGTGTGACCCCCCCCCCACCTCTCACCTGTCTCCCCCTGATCAGAGGGCGGAGCCAAGTCAGAGGAGGGGCAACAGGAAAGATCACCACTGACACGAATCAAAGATTATTTTACCCCTAAACAACAACAACAACGATGAAGGTGGTAATGATGAAGATGATGTGCAACTTAAACAAAATTAATTCAGTGTTTTTCCGTCAGAGTGAGACCTCCGTCTGTTCGCCGTCGTCAGCTCGCATGCCAACAGGAAGTCATTACACAGACAAGAACAGGAGGCGCTAGTCCCACAGAGCCAATCAGAGCAAAGGTCAAAGGTCACAGCAGCTGTCAGCAGGGATGGGCTAAAACCAGGGAGCAAAGCTTCCCAGCAGGTAAAATCCAAGAAAATAAAAGCAGCAGGAAGCTGAGACACACCCCGCCAGAATAAAATCCTCAAAGTAAAAGCTAAGCTCAGTCTGCAGCCTGACAGGTTCATCAGGCTATTCTCAGGTGGGGGCGGGGCCTCAGGGCTCAGAGTCCAGGCCATCGAGGGTGAGCTGACTGCGGTGGGGGGAGTTGGGGCTGGGGGGCCCACTGGGGTTGGAGCTGTTGGAGGGCGTCGAGTGTTTGGTGGAGTCCGAGTCAGGCTGAGAGATCAATAGGTTAGATCAATTACTGATCAGAGCTTATCAACGGAGAGAATGTGCATGTGTGTGCTCGCATGTTACCTCTCGGTCCATCTCCTCCGGGTCACAGATGCTGCGGGATGAAGCTCCTCCCCCAAAATCTGAGCCAATGAAAAGAGAAGACAGGTGAGAGCATGACATAACTGCACAGGTGAGAGTGACAGGACAAATGCTTCGACTCTGCTCAGGTGTGTTTACCTGAAGCTGTGCGCGTGATGTGCGACTTGCTCCTCTGTTGCCGGGAGATACTGGAGAGGGGGCGGGGCTTATCTTTAAAGGAGTCATCCTGAGAGGAGGGCATCACACTCTACACACACAGACACACACACACACACACACAGACACAGACACACACACCTGGATTGAGCATACTGATCAAGCTGCAGCCTCTGATCGGACTGACTGATCAGCTGACAGACTAAATAAGTTACACAGCATGATCTGATGTCATCATCGTTTTAAAGCTGATCAACAGGACGCTGTGACCTCAGCAAATCAATAATGTGATCGCTGCATTCAGGTCATGTGACCTGAGCGCAGGCTGAGTGAGGGAAGAGGGGGAGGAGACAGAAGCTGGCCTACCCTTCCCACAGAGGAGGTGGAGGGAGAGGAGGAGGAGGAGGAAGGCTGCAGGAGGCTCTGCTGGGAGGAGGAAGAGGAGGCGTCTTTCTGCAAGAAGGCGCCGGCCGACGCCGACGTCATGTGATACACGTGCTCAAAGTTGGAGGGGGGAGAGATGAGGGTGTGACGGGAGGAAGAGGAGGAAGGGGAGGGAGAGGAGGAGGAGGAGAGGGAGATGACATCACCAACCTGAACACCAGGGACGAAGAAAAAGACGAGGAGGAAGGTGAGACATGGGGAGGAGAGAAGAGAGGAGTCAGTGTGATGAGACCGGGAATCAGAGGGGGCGGAGGGGGGGTGACGGAGGAGAACATGCCGGCAGCAGGAAGAGGAGGAGCAGGAGGAGGAAGAGGAGGAGTTACCAGTGGGAGGTCCATGAGGACCTGCATGCCATCTCCTGGTCCCATGTGGGCCACATGGTTGAAGTTGGTGGGATTAGAAATCATCTTAGACCGGAGCTCCGGATCCCTCAGCATCTCCCTGAGGAGACAACGACACCACGCAGGTAAACAAACAAAAGGTGGGTAAACAACAGACCAACAAAAATGGGTATTTTTGCTGAGTCACCTCCTCTGCTGGAGTCGCTCCTCCTCAGGAACCTTGAAGAGGAACTTCCTCTTGCTGCGAGTTCGAACCATCGACTTCCTGATGTGATCTGATGTCTCTGGGATGGTAAGGTCGCCCTCTGAAGACACACAGGTACAGAAACAGGTGTGCACAGGTTAGCATCAGCTGTAGGAGTATTATCGTCCACCTGATTCAGGTGTGCAGCTACCTGATGAGGTGTTGCTGAAGTAAATCAGGCGAGGAGGTTCCGAATTCAGCAGGTTTAACGTCCCTTCAACATTCAGAGGTCGGATCTGTGGACAGGTACACACACAGGTGTTCAGTCATTGCTGCGATCTGATTGGTTGGTCTAGTGAATTTTAGCGAGCTGTGATTGGTTACCTTGCGGAGGGAGAGGGTCTGGACCCACTCTGTGGTATGAATATCAAAGACATCGACCCCATAATCGCTGTACACCGTCAGGTGAGATGAGTTAGAGCCTGAAGAGAGAGAGACAAGTGAGAAACCCACCAGCTGCACCCGCTTCAGGTGACCTCCGGTACTACATCCACCTTCATGTTAACAATAATCGCATAACGTACAGAAAGCGAGAGGTGTGGCAGGCCACATTAGCTCCTGGGTCCGGGACCGGCGTCCCTGTCCGTCCACGTAGACACCGAGCTGGCTGAAGCAGAGCAGCAGCTCGCTGGATCCGACCTCCAGGGCGTGCAGAGCGTCCAGCGGCTGCTGCGCCAGGAAGGCCAGCGACGGGTCTGCGGGGCTGACCAGGCTGATGGGGGACGCCTCCCCCTGCAGGGCCAGCAGAGCAAAGCCAGACGGGTAACCGATACACAGCCGGTCCCTGACCATCCCCAACCACTGCACCACACCTGGAGCCTGCACCTCCCACAGCTTCTTGTGATGGGGCTTCGCCGGAGTGATCTCGTAGCACTGAACCTGAAGGTGGGGCAGAGAGAACCTGAGCATTAGGACAGAGACTGCACCCGAACCGCAGGCTGCCTCCGGGTGAGCCGCTACAACTCTGACCTGACGTTTGATGGCAGCCAGCAGGCAGGCGGGGCCTCCGGGGCGGAGCACGCCGGTCGTCATAGCCTGGCAGCCTTTGGTGTCTGCCAGCTTGGCATCAAAGGTGGACTCCGCACCCTCCAGCACCCCCCAGGGGTGAAGATGAACTTGACGGTTCCGACCGCAGAGGAGGGCAATTATCTTCTCCTTTGGGATTAATTCAATCTGTTGCACCTTCTTACTGTCGGCGGCTCTCACAATCACTGGGGAAAGAAAGAAGGGGGGGGTTACGAGTGACTGTCCAGGTGACTGTCGGTGCCAAAGTCTGTTCACTGGTCTCACCGTCTCTCGTGACTTCAACCACAAATAGTCCGTCATCTGTGCCCAGGGCAATCCTCTCCCGATCTGCAAAGAGTGGAAAAGTTCAGACATCTGACAAATTCATCAAATACAAAGAAAACTAATAAAGTCATCGAAGCCATAAGACCGACGAGCTACATGAAATATCATCTATAATCCATCAGGAGACCCTGAAACACTCTCGTCCCAAACCTGGGACTCCTCAGAACCTGCCAATGAAAACCTGTTCTACACCTTCTCAGTACAGCTCTCGTTACTGACCGAGCACAGCGGCGGATAGCGTGGTCTTGATAATAGGCAGCGAGGCATCGTAGGCCTCGTGCAGAACGTGGACCTGCTGGCTCTTCAGCAGGTTCTTGGTCAGGATACTCTGCAAACCCTCCAGGATCCGGACCCACTTTCTCTTCTCCACCTCACTCTCTGCCAGGACGAGCAGAGACACAGAAGACAGCTGCGAGATCAGCTGCGATGAGGTCACCTGATCACAACAACAAAAACAATCAGGACCATACAGGTGTGCTCAGACAGCCAAAGGTACAAAGGTACAAGGTCCCCTACCCTGAAGATGCAGGGGATGTCCTTCCTGGTTGCGTGGATCACATCAGAAGCCAAGACAGAACAGACGGAAAAGTCCTCATCCCTGAAACAGAGAGATGTCTGAGATTACGTTCTTCATCACAAACACCAAAATAGTACTCGTCACAAATCCCGCTGCACAAGCAGAAAGTGTTATGACTGCCCAAATCTTTCCAGGAATACCCAGAACTTCTCCAAGTATCCCAGAAGCATTCCTGGGACCATTAACAGGGGTATCAGAATCTTCTCAGAGCTACAGGACCACCGAAAACTGTCATAAGACTACCCAAACTTTCTCAGGACTACCCAAACTTTCTTAAGATTACTTCTCAGGACCTGGATTTACAAGGCTAGCTGATTCTCCTCAGAAATGACCGGAACTCCTGAAACCTGCTCAGGAGTCCTTAGATTTTCTCAAAGCAACCTGAAACTTTAAAAGGGTTCTGTCTTTTGATGTCCTGACACCAGGTGGGCAACCCGAATACCTGAGGTCGAGGACCAGACTGGCCGCCACCCCGGGCTGGGTGGACTTTCCCTCCGGGATGTCGTAGAGGAAGAGTTTACAGTCAGAGACCACAGCAAACGCTCGCTGCCAGCCCTTCTTCACCCCGCTGGGCTTTGGGATCTGATAGAAACAAACCAGCATGAGTCTGTGGAACTCCTGCACCAGTACAGGGTCACGGCTTTGTCAGTATTGTGTCAGCGGACTCACTCTGACATAGCCCTTATACGCAGTGCCGATTCCTCTCTGGACATCGATGCCCTGTGGCCTCTTAGCCTGCTCTGCTGGGATTGGGCAGACCAGAGGGGCATGGTCTTTACAGGAAACGTGACAGATGAAGGAGCACACTGCAGAGACACCGAGAGTCAGTCAGACACTTTCCCTGTGACTGAACCAGAACCAGAAGTGAAGGTTCCTTGAGTGCTGCGTACCTTCGCAGGCGTATCCCTGCCGGATGAGCCCCACCATCAGAGAGGTGCAGTGAGTGCACTGAGGCGGACTGGAGAACGTCTTGATGCTCAGCTGGTGTGCTTTGGGCTGAAACGCACAGAAAGTTCCTCTTTAAAAAAAATCTGCTATTTGTGTTGTATTATTACCAACTGAACAGGCCAGTAGCGTCTTAGACACTCCTCCATCACACCTGAGGCACCCTCAGCTTACCTTTGGTGTGGTCAGCGTTGTGCTCTGGTAGGTGGGAGAGGGGCTCGAAGGAACTGCTTTAACTTCCTGTGGACACACAAAATGAGGTCAGGTAAACAAACCGTAACACACAGCACACCTGTGCAAAGACAGTCTGTGACTGACCTCGTGCTCGGAGGCTGTGGAGGGCGAAGGGGGCGTGGTCTCTGATTTCACAAGGGTGGTGTCTATGTCTGATGGCTGCAGGCAAAAAAAAAACAAAACCATGAGTCACGAAGACGGTTCAACCATTAACATCTGATCAGAGAACTGTGTCACAACTATATCACTATGGTACCTCTACACCCACACTGAACAGTACTACTGCAGTATTTGTACAGTGGACATATAAAGTACTGCTGCAGTATTTGATTCACAAGTCAAATTAAAAGACTGAAGCTAAGGGAGGCCTTTGTGGGTGGAGTCTATCCTGTGGGTGGAGGGTTTTTTGTGGTCAGTCTAATCAATGATGTCATTAGTACAAAGCTAGCAGCTATCCCTGAGGTTAAGCTGACAGTCAGCTGTCAGAAGGACTGTGGGCAACCCGGTGGGTAAACTTACTTCTTCCCAGACAGCGAGCAGCGAGGAGGCAGAGCAAACTGATGCCTCAATGTCACAAAGAGAAAGAAGCAACAGGAAGTTGAGTACATCAGCACTACACCTGAATGACATCATTGTCTTGTGACCTGGGCTTGTGACTGTGAGTGGTGCGAGTGGAGGGAGGGACAGACAGGTAACTCACTCTGAAGGTGAGGTCTGGGGCCAGAGGAGATGTGTTAAAGTATTCAAAGATGGGGTCCTGGAAGTCTGGGAGCTTCAGACCTGCAGAGACACAAAATGTAAAACAACTGTTTGTTGGTTTGGTCCCTCAAAGACGACTGAAGTCTCACGGTCCTCTCGAATCGGGCTGGAACAGCTTCAGTAAGTTATCACCTCTGAGCACACCTGCTGTGAGCTGGTTTGGAAATATCGGCTCACCTTTATCGGAGCGGGAGCGGCTGTCCTCCATCTCCTTTTTCAGGGTCTCCACCTGCTCCCCCATCTCCTTGCTCCTCTCCTCCATCTCCTTCAGTTTGCTGCAGGCAAAGAGATGCAGGTGAGACAGGTGAACAGAGATACACAGGTAAGGTGACAATCAGACTGTGTATAACCTCTGACCTCTCCAGGTTGATGTTGGTGGCCTTGACTTTGCGCAGCTCCTCCTGGACAAGCTGCTTGGCTCTGATCTCAGCATCCAGAGCTGACTGCAGCTCGAGTCGAGCTGACATGTCCAACTTCTGACTGCGTCGCACCTTCCACAGGGGGTCCTGAAAGGGGCAGGGTCAGAGGGACAGTCAGGGTTACCAATGGACCACACCTGTTTATTCTCACTGTACATCAAAACCCTAAGATAGCAAGAAAAGGTGCAGTCAGCCAATCAGAGCAGCACATGAGTGCAGTCAGATGAGGTGGTGTCTGGACACATGATGCCACTGATGTTGCTGCTGGAAAGTGTGACATCATCATGACATCATGATATGGCTGCTGAAAGCTCTGACGGACACACATTTTAACTTCTACGTGACTTGAACCCTTCAAAGCGAACAGAAGAAGTCCTTGAAGTGAGCTCCTCGACCCCACAGCTGACAAATCCCCTGAAGGCCTCCATGAGAATGACACCTACACCTGCCAGGTGCACTTGGAACTAGCTGAAGTTAACCATGGAAACCCAACGACTCCCATCAGGACTCCTGTAACTCTTTCTGCATCATTGAAAAAACCCCACTCAATTAGCCAAGAACTACTAGAACTCCTGAAGGACACTGACACCAACCCCTGGACCACAGGTTCATCTTCACTCTGTCAGAACTGTCCTGAGACCACCACAATCCTTGAGTGTTCATCAAACACACTGAACCTCCTTCAGTGGCCGGGGGGGGGGTATGTTTCCTGTAAAAGAAACCTGCCCGGTGAGCCTCGCTGCTTTCTACAATCAGTGGTACGCATGCAAGCCAAGAGCCATGCAAGCATCCTAAAGCCTGGCCAGAAAGTGATTTCTGATTGGCTAGATGTGGTGACCAGTACGCACACTCACCCTCCTGTCTCCACCAATGGGAGGCCAGGGCTTCTTAGGGGGAGTGGCCACTCCTGATTCCAGCTAAGACAGCAAATTTAAAATAAATAAATAAAATCAAAAACAGAAGTACAGACGAGTTTAGAGACAGACACAGAAATCAGCACTGACTAAAGCACAGGGAGGGAGGATTTGTAACGGGTGGTGGGGGTCAGTGAGCCAGTGTGTGAGGTCTGATGGGCCCTGCTGGAACAGGATCTAAGCAGTGAATGTGAACATCCTGGGTCACATGGCTCTGCAGTTA
Source organism: Pterophyllum scalare (assembly GCA_024447675.2). NCBI lineage: Eukaryota > Metazoa > Chordata > Actinopteri > Cichliformes > Cichlidae > Pterophyllum > Pterophyllum scalare. Next base: position 51,797 of record JAMQGT020001172.1, on the reverse strand, counting down.
GGAGCTTCTGTGGAACAGACGGCGCCAAAGATGCAACAACAGCTGAAACAGCCGAGCTAAAAACAGAAGTACGCAGAGGTTTGTACTGCTGTCAGTACTGACAGAACAGAGAGAAGTACTGACAGCAGTACATACACTCCCCTCCTAAAGTACTGGAACAGTGAGGCAGTCCCTTTATTTTAGCTGCAGACTGGAAACATTTGGCTTTGACTTTAAAAGATGAGACAAAGATCAACATCTCAGCTTTTATTTCCAGGTGTTTCCATCTGGATCTGATCCACAGTTCCTCAGCTTTGGTCTGAACCCGCCCATTTTTCCTGTGAACAAAAGTACTGGAACATGTGACCGACAGGTGTGTTTTGTTGCAGGTGTGTCCTGTTACACTGATTATCCAAACAATAAAGAGAGCTGAGGTCTGGGCTCAGGCTCAGATTTGGGTTCTGCCTGTGCAGACTGTGCATTTATAGTTAGAGGAGGAACCAGCATGAAACCAGAGAGCTGTCTGTGGGTGAGGGACCAGCAGCTGTGAAGCTGAGAGAAGATGGAGAACCAATCAGAGCCATGAACTAACATGAGCCTGCACGACCGTTTGGAACGCCCTGAAGAAGAAAGTGGAGAACAGGAAGTCCGGAGACGAGCCTCGGGAACTCTGGGACAACGTTTGATGGACCGATGAGACCAAGATGAACTGTTACCATGGTGACGGAGAGGCTAAAGTTCGGAGAAAGAAAGGATCTGCTCGTGATCCCAGACATACGAGGGACGGGCTCATTAATCTTCACTGATGATGTCACCGTGATGTCAGCAGAAGTGTACAGAAACATTTTGTCTGTCAGTTTAAAGAAAGATGGAACCAAAGTGATCCATCACGCAGCAGGATGACGACCCAAAGACACACAGGAGTCCATCAGGGGCAGGACGGCCTCAGACTTACACCCTGTGGAGCATTTTAGCTGCTGAAATGGCAGGACCCCCCCCCTTCTGTCAGTGGGCAGTCTGAGGTCTTGCTGGCAGAACTGGGACCACCTCGAATGACCCGGAGCAGCGTGTCGCTGTGTGTCTGAGAATAAACAGTATTATTTTACCGTCCCCACATCACTGTAGACTCAGTGTATCCGTGCACGCTTTGAACTGTGAGCTCACATTGCTAAATGCAGCACTCTGATTGGTTAGATCTTGCAAAAAATCAGAAAAATTGAACTTGCTCTGTAAAAATCAATGCCCCAAATTCATCCTGTAAAATGATGCGGTTGGTGTGAATGGCCGGAGGAAGGACAGGTAAAATATTTTTAATGCATGAAGCATTCACACATATTTTACACGTCTGGTGTGTGTGAAGGCCTTTATTCACTTTAATCTGTTTTAAGTGATTCTTTTCCAAAACTTTTGTTCACAGGAAAAATGGGCGGGTTCAGACCAAAGCTGAGGAACTGCGGATCAGATCCAGATGGAAACACCTGGAAATAAAAGCTGAGATGTTGATCTTTGTCTCATCCGGAGTGTGTGCGCGAAGAACTACAGACATACGCACAGATTAATGCACAGAAAGGAGTAAAAACTCCAACAAAACAAAAACAGACAAAGAAGTGCAGACAGGCAACAGACTGAGCCACAGGGCGGGGCTAATGTTTACCTCCCCTGAAGAAGGTGGAAAACATTTCCTGATGTCTTTCACAATAAAAGCCTTCAGTCAGTGTAGATACAAAGTTTCTGATTATTTACATCAAGTGTTCTGACAGTGTGACAGAGTGCAGTCCTTACTGCATGTCTGACAGGCAGGAGCTCACTGATCTGAACGGAGTCAGTGCTGAACCCTCGTCAGTCATCACGAGTTCAGGCAGCTTTGGGGGAACTCGTTAACTCACAGGTTCACTTTGATTACTCAGTGTGACTAAACAAGACAGACACGTGTGTTTCTGTGCGTGCATGTGTGTGCGCGCTACCAGAGGTCTGGTTCCCAGGCTGGAGCTGCGTAGAGTTTCCAGCTCCTCCGTCATCTTGGTGGCAAGAGCCTGAAGATAACCTCGAGCGTCCTTCTCATCGCTGACCCTGAACACAGCAGACACGATGGCCTTAAACGTGTGGTGTCTCCCCCACCCCCAAAAAAAAGAAAAAAGAAAAAAACAGTGGCCAAGCAGCAAACCAGTCACGTGACTTACCACTGGATGATCTCAGCGATCTGAGCCTCCCAGTGAGCCACGCTCTCCTTCTTGGACGCCAGGTCTTGCAGCTCGTCTTCCAGCTGCCGATTCTGAGCTGTCAGGTTGTCTACAAATGAGCACAGCTGGACACAACCAGAACCAGAACAGCATTACACCGGGGTACTGCAGAGTACCACAAAGTGTGCAGTAACAGTCCGACAGTAGTATCACCTTGTCTGTCTCTGCAGTCAGTTTACGGTTTTCTTCTGTCAGCAGGTTTTTCTCTCGTTCCTGTTTCTCCTTCAGAGCAGTGAGCGCTTCTTCCATCTCAGCTTGCCTATAGGGGGCGCATACGAGCCGGCGTGAGGATTTGACTCATGACTCAGGTGTGCCTGCCTGTAAACCTGGGTTTGAACTCACCTGTCCCTCTTGGCTTTGTCCAGCTTGTCTCGGAGCTGCAGCAGCTCCTTGTTGGCGGCGAGCTGCGCCCCCTCGGACTCCTGCAGGTCTTTGCGGAGGTTTTTGATCTCAGAGGAGTGGGCCGAGTCCCTCCTCGTCAGCTCCTCCTCATAGAACAGGACCTTTTTGTCGAGCTCCGCCTTCAGACGGGACAGCTCCTGCTGAGACTCTGGCCCCCCGGTTGCGGCTCCCCGACCCTGCTGAGACTGTAAACAGAAGCAGACCCATGATGAACCCCTTCTGCACGGCTGTGAGGGCCAGTCAGCTATGGTTGGATTTAACCCCACATTTAGATCAGGTTTAATTCAGGTTCTGTGTGGTCATGATGGATGTAAAGGCATGTGTGTGAACTCTGACCTTTAGACTCTGCAGCTCCGCCTCCAGCTGTTTGGAGTAAACCTCGCTGTGCTCCCTCAACTTCCTCTCCTTTGATGCCTCCGCCTTTACCTCATCTAGCTGAGCCTCCAGCTAACACACAAACAAACAAAGGGCTTTTATTTTGAAGAGCTGTTTCTTTAAAGCAGCAGACAGAAGTTAACATTACATCAGTAAATTTACCCAGCTAGATTTTCTACTGTTGGCTAGAAAAAGCAGCCATGTCATAATATCCACCCCCGACACGCACCCGTCCGGCCTGCAGCTCTGATGACTTCTTGGAGAATAAAAATATAATAAAAATATTTGTTTTCCTGCACTTTATTTCCAACATCAGCAGATACCGACTATCAGTGTAACTGACTGATGATGTCATGATGGCCTCACAGTCATGTGACCTGTTTTTTCCCTACCAAAAAAAGGCTGAGATAAACTTTGATTTTTCAAAAAAGAAAGAGGCAGCAGAACGTGCAGATGCAGACGTGAGGAGCGCTCTGAGCTCGTGTCTGTGCTGCTGTCTGTGTTCATCATCACTGACACCTCCGGGTGTCTGCAGATGTTGTGTGCATGTGTGTGTGGGGGGTGGGGCTGTCACACAGCTTGAGTTTATATTACTGCTACACACAAGAAGTGATGTCGTTAGCACGGTTAGTGACTCAAAGCTCCCTCCTTTCCTGTAACCCTGACATCCTCTCCAGCCTTCACTGTGAGCTCAGGGGACTTTCTCAGGTTTCACTTTGGAGTTTCCTGTTGGGTTCCATCGTTAATCTAATGCTAACGTTTTACTCAAGTTTGCTCTTTAACTGTGGAACGTCAGCTGAATTTCACCCTAGTGAGAGATGGTGTTAATGTTCTGTGGTTAAATGATGCGTTGAGCCAATCACAGCACACTCAGAGCTGCTCTGGTCCGTCTCTCAGGACCTGCAGTGTGACATGAGAACACTTCTGAAAACCTCTACACTTCCACTTCCTGTAGCACGACAGAACAAAGAGGAACAAGCGCCAACAGTCCATACGAACAGTTCCTGAGAACATCCACAGACAGACTGAGCTTTTTCAACCTGGCTCAAGCACACTAAAGGCCCACCTCTCGCAACACTTTGAGAACCTGGCCAGGAGCCGTCATGTCACATATCTGATATTCACTGATTAACCCATGCTGTGCCTAATGTGTGATCCTAGTTCCCTTAAGTCACATTCAAGTCTTCCTGCTGATCGCAGGAGTCTGTCTCCCTCTGCTGGTCAACATGAGGAGGTGCACCTCAGAGCTGATTAAGACCAAGTGACGGCTGAGACCTCCAGAACCTCAGAGCCACAATTCCAGAGCTCTCAGCCCCACCTTATGGTCTTCATCAACTCAGAACTCTTCGTCGTCTGGAGAGTCTGACTAAAGGGCTACTGACACACTTCTGTTCCTGCTTTCAGCCATCAGGTGCAGAATCTCACCATCCTCACAAACTGGTTAAAGGAAAGAGACGTCCCAGAAAGCCGACTGAAGAAGACCAGGAGGCCGAGCGGCTGAAAGCTCCAGAAACATGAAATCTAATGAAGGGGAAACGTTTCATCTCTAATATTTTAATCAGACCTTCTTTGGTCACTCCTCCTCCCTCACCTCCTTGCGGCTCTTCTCCATCTTCCGGATCTCCTGCCTTGTGGTGTCCATCTTCTGCAGCAGCGCCTCCATCTCCTCCTCCTTCTCACGTAGCTGGCGTGTCAGGCGCTGCTTTGAGGAGCGTAGCTCGGCCATCCTCTCCGACAGCTCGGAGAACTCCTGCAGGGCCATCTTCCTCTGCGAGTGTGCCTCCTTCAGCTCCTTCGTCTGACTCCTCAGGCGCTCCAGGGCGTCTGCCAGCTGCTGCTCAGAGGGGGCAGGGTTATCAGACGGGGACCACGGGACCATTATTCTGAACAGCAGCTCCACCTGCAGCCAGGTGTGCTTACCTTGTGGACGTCATCCTTCTCCTGTCGCAGGCTCTTCACCTGCTTCTCCAGGCTCCGCAGTTTGGTGGCGGAGCTTTCGTAGTCCTGTCTGAGAGAGACCGCCTCCTCCAGCTGGTGCTCCAGCCTATCAGAGTCTACGAGATCACGGGGGCGGGGGTTTAAATTAAGAAAATCAGAAATGTGTGAAACTGTTTTAATAATTCTGATTAACCTGTCATTTTTTCTGGATTTCACCACAGTGCTGCTTTACTGTAAAAAACATGTTTGTATGAGGACATTAAACATGAGGCCCAGGGACCAGAACCGGTCCAGGAAAGGGTCAAACAGGTCGATTTATTATTCAGTATTTAAAAGGGTAGAGTCACTCATTTTTATTTATTATCACATAAAATCAGCGCCTAGTGGGGCAAAATACACCCACCGCACTGCATCAACCCCGATTGCTGTCACATGAAAAACAGATTTAATAATCATGTGACTTTTGACCTTGACCTCCAGGAGTTATCGCTGCATGCCTTGATATGGAGAATAATCATGGTTTCATCAAAATCCTTCAAACCATTTCTTAGATATGAGGTGGACAAGATTTAATATGACCTTGACCTTTGACCCCAGTGAACCCATATAGAATCCTAACCTTGCTTTGGTCATAAACTATCTACCCTTGAAGTTCGGTAAGTGTGGGCCAAACGGTTCTCAAATTATCGAGCGGACACCACAGGCGGATCACATCCTGTGTTCCAGCAGGCGTATAGAAAGGACACGGTATTCATCAATATAAATAGATTAACGCGTGATTACGTCTAAACATATATTTAATCCATTACAAATACACAGGAGGGGGGCTCGTTTGTGGACACCATGTTTGAATTCGGCGCCCTTCTGACTATTGGTGTATTTAATCGTGTGGCTACAGACCGGCCACATCTGCACGGAGAGGCCGTCGGCCTGCAGCGGAGGGACATTTAAATTTGCAGCTTCAGACTCAACGTATGAAGCATCATACCTGAGTTTATCGTCGGAGACGGGGTCCCCTTCACCAAAGAAGCAAAAACGCAAAGGAAAGAGAACATGCCCTCGGCATCTTAAAATGTCATCCTCCTCCTCTCCTGAACTGAAGGCTGTCACACAGAAACATGTTTGTTTATTCTCAGACTGCTGGCCATCAGTTACTGTCAGCAGATCAGACCTGCGAGCTGATGACGCTGAACACCAGCAGCTGCTCAGGAGCCAAAATTCTGCCAGCGAGTGTCCTAGAAATCAGACTTCACCTGATAAACATCGCATGAGTGTCTGAGGTTAGGTCCACTTCAAAGACTGACGATGGCCATCAGCAGCAAGAACAGCAGCGCTTACTGACAGAAAAGGTCAGCACGTCCTCAGCAGCTTCACACACTCCTCTCAGAAACCTTTAAAGCCTCGTCCACAGTAAATAAAGGTGGATGTTCCTCCCCAGCACTGACAGCTGAGGGAAACAGTGACATGGTCCTGATGTGGCTTCAGCAATAGAATAGTAATCCAGGATGGCTCCTAAACATCTGGATGCGTCTGCTGCATTTCTCCACGACCGGCTGTTCCTGCTCTGATCACTTACAGAAACCATAAATCAGGTGAAAAATTACATTTTTACTTGTTCTGGTCCTGATTGAATTTATTATTTCACCAAGTAGCAAAAACCTGCTGTCAGGCCTAGGGTGCTTTTTCAAGTTCTTCATCCTGTATTTGTGGTGAGTTGAACAAAATTCTGTCACGGATACAAATTTTGATGATCGTTAAGTTGAATATGGGTGACGTACGCTGACAGTGACACATGAAACAAACACAAGCAGAGAACGTAACATCGTATTCATGATACACTGTCTGTGATCAAGTCCATGAAACCTCTGGGATATTGATCAGGTCAGGCAGGTAGCAGAGGGGGTTGTTCATCAGTTTTCCTGGTCCCTACAGAGGCTGCACAGGTAGTCCAGCTCCTCCAGGATGGCACATCAATGTGTCCCAGCACAGTCTCAGAGCATGGAGGAGATTCCAGGAGGCAGTTCCTCTAGGAGAGCTGGACAGGGCCGTAGAAGGTCCTTAAACCATCAGCAGGACCGGGATCTGCTCCTTTGTGCAGGATGAACAGGAGGAGCACTGCAGAGCTACAGAATGACCTCCAGCAGCCACTGGTGTGAATGTCTCTGAGCAAACACTCAGAAACAGACTTCCTGAGGGCAGCCTGAGGGCCCGATGCCCTCTAGTGGGCGCTGTGCTCACTGCCGGGCACCGTAGAGCCTGATTGGCATTTACCATAGAAGACCAGAACTGGCAGGTCCTCCACTGGAGCCCTGTGTTTTTCACAGATGAGAGCAGGTTCACCCTGAGCACAGGTGACTGATGTGAAAGGGTCTGGAGAAGCCGTGGAGAACGTTATGCTGCCTGTTCAGCATGACCGGTTTGGTGGGTCAGTGATGGTCTGGGAGGCATATCCATGGAGGGACACACAGACCTCTACAGGCTAGGCAATGACACCCTGACTGCCATCAGGTATCAGGAGGAAACCCTTGGAGCTGTCAGAGCCTGCAGTGGGTCCTGGTTCCTCCTGGTGCCTTGTGTGGTGAGGGTATGCAGGCAGTTCCTGGAGGATGAAGGAGTTGATACCACTGACACTGTCAGGCATGCATTCGAGCATGTGGGGTCATACAAGCTACTGAGTGCCATTCTGAGTTGCTGCAGTGAAATCTCAGCTGAAGGTTCCAGCCTGCTGCAGCATTTTTACTTTGATTTTCAGGGTCTCTGACTTCAGCCTCTGTACGTCGATCATTTTCATTTCCATCAAACGATGTGGCGTCCTTTCATTCCTACGTCACCCAGTCTGTGTCTGTGTAGAAATCCAGCAGGATTGTTTTTCCACTGAAATCTGTTTCCAGTGCTCCTTTAATATTTTTGAGCAGTGTTTATTCAAAAATCTAAGAACTGAGGTTTATAATGAGATTTTAAAAAGATGTGTTAATAATTGCTGTGTGTTTGATTCAGATTGACCCACCTGTTAAGGAGGACACATATACGCTGTGATCATTATATAAGAACATTTACACTCTTGGAGGTTTTTGATTTTTCAAGAGTGCAGATGATTGATCAGTATCCCTAATAAGAAAAGATGCGCCTCTGCTGACTAGAACAACCACCTGGAGGCGCTGCTGGCACTGAAACTACAACCGGTGCTACAGACACAGCAGCTGTGGTCTAAGTGTTGGGTGGATTCTAGACAGCTGTTACTACAGCAGCATCCTCTAACCTGCCAGCTTTTTCTTCAGTCGTTCGATCTCCTCGTTCAGCTTCTTGATTTCTTTGTCTCGACTCAGAGTCCCTCCTCGAGCTGGAGCCTGCAGGGCCTGAGTCGACTCTGCAGGAGACACATGCCGAGGTCAAACTGAGGTCACGCAGAGTACTGCAGCATAGGGTAACACTACAGGTGAAAGCAGTTCATCATCAAACTGACATCAGTAGATTTATAGTAATTTCTAGTCATGTTAAAGGAGACATATCATGCAAAATCCACTTTTTTAGCCCTTAAATACATTTTGTTGTGTACTTTGAGTGTGCAGCACTGCAGGAAATTTAAATGCATTCTGTCCCAGTGCTGTGTAGATATCTTTATGTTCTTTTTGGTTCATAATTTTCAGTCTGTTCAGTTTTCTCTGTTCCCTGTTATCTTTTCTTTTGCTCTGGAACTGCTAAACAAGGTCATGGACTTCCAGCTAACAGATTTCATGAATCCGCAATATTTTCCTTGCAGTGATTTTGTAGTCCAAGTTCAGTTATGCCGAAGTTGCAAGTAGATGAGTCAAAACGTTGGGTTGTTGGGTGTACTAACCCACACGATTCTTTACATCACCCCCCGCCATCAGAGCCTCTTCAAAGTGCCTGTTTCTCTGCAGGTAGCTATCGTATCACTGCTATCAAACTACAAAAATGGCCGAACGGGGTGGAGTGAAGCGCTCTGCGACCTGGAGGGGGGCGGGGCGTGAAATGTCTCATTCACCTTTAAAGAGACCGAACCAAAACGAGCTGCTTTAAGACGCCACAGATCAGGTGTAAATGAGGGGTCTGTGGAGCTGCAGTAACGAGGAGTTCAGACCGAAGCACTGCAGCTCTACTTTATATAGACCACAAGGGAAAGATTTACATATGAAAAGGAAGGATTTAAAAGCATGATATGTGTCCTTTAAATCAGGCATCTTCTCATTAAACATGCACGAATCTGCACACATGTCCAACAAACTGTGTTTTACTTTGTGTGACACAAGCTGAATGAAACCGAGTCTGAACACTAAACCAGCGTTTCGCTCCAAAGCCACGCCTCCTCCTCACCCTGCAGTTTGCGATTCAGCTCCTGTTTCTCCTGCTCCAGTCGGCGGATCCTCTTCTCAAACGCCTCCACCTCTTGCCCTCCCGCTCCGCCATCAACCTCCGTCCGGACCCCCAAACCCGCCCCACTGACAGAGCCGTGGTCGGAGAAGCAGCTGTTGGTGGTGTAGGTGAAGCCGACAAAGGGAAGGTGCTGCCCCGTGAAACCGGTGTGAGACACTGGAGGTCCAATGTCCTGCAGAGAGAGCACACAGTCAATAAGGAGGACTGAAGGTGTGAGTGTGTATATGCGTGTGTGTGTGGTGCCCCTGTGGTCGATGGACATGCTGCTGCGTCCAAATGACGTCACCCAGACTTCAAAGTAGGCACCAGTTTGTAAAGTGTGTCGATAGAACAGGTAAAATTAGCGTTATGATCAATAATTAACGCCGTGCGTTTTCCTGTATACTGTCCGCACATTCGATGTTTCATGCAGGAAGAAACTGCAAACACGTGATTGTCGCTAGCAAATGAAAAAAAGAAAAAGGGGAATTCACAACATCCCCTCTCCTATTAGTGGAAAAATGCACCACATCAACTAATCAGAAAATTACATGGCAGCGTGTGGCATGTGGTTGCTGAGCAACGGGTGGTGAAAGATGCAGGTTTCCCTGTGATGGCGCCCTCTGTCTGTGGAGGACAGGAACTATTTTTGGAATGGCACAGATAATTTGTTTATTGTGACTCTTGATTGTAATTTCCTGCATTTTAATGTAAATACTTTGCTATATTTGTACACATGTTTTTAAAATTTACAACTTATATTTTAATTTGTAAAAATAAATGGGTTTTTTGCTCTGCAAACCACAAAAGAAAAATATCAAACTTTCTTCTACTCGGATTTTATATTTTAGTGTGATTTTTTGTGTTAATCCAGTCAGAATGAAAGAATAACTATACAGTCACACACACGAAGCTGTGCTGAAAAAATGATACCAAACCAGGTGAGACCAACAGTTTTAAAGGTGAACTATAAAGGCGGAATCAAAAGGCCAAGTATACCCCAGAGGGTCTGGAAAACTATGGCTTCAGAGACTCGGGATCTCCAGCATCTGGGTCTCAGAGACCAGGAACCTCAAAGCAGTCAGAGTGAAAAGGCGGTGCTCACCGGGTTCTTCAGGACATCGTCATCCACGTCAAAGTTGGAGGTGTCCGTGGGCGAGGAAACCTCTGGGATGTAAGGGGCCTCAGTGGACCGGATGTTGTCCCAGTCGATCCCGCGGAAGAAAGGATGGCTCTTGAAGTCGGAGATCCCGTTAAGGCCAAGGCGACGCTCCCTGGAGCAAAGGAGGCGCTGGATCAGATCCTTGGCATCTTCAGACACGTCAGTCACATGGGAGGGGAACTGGAAACGCTCCTGGAAACAGCACAAGGAGGTGACAGCGAGGCGTTTAGATAGAGGAAGAGGAGGGGAAAGGGATAATGAGGCAAGTGTCCACTGAGGGACGGGTTCTGATTTAGAAAGAGGAAGTAGGACGAGAGCCTGGAGACCAACTCATAACCTGGAAACAGCAGCAGAGCACGGGCTGGCTGCAGAGGGCTTACACAACCAGAGTAATCTGATTACAGGGTACAGTACTCCCATTACTCTGACAGACAGAATACTTCCATCACATATGACTCAGTGGTTCTGACCTCATGGTTCATGATCTTGCCGTAGGTTTCCACCAGCGACTCAGCGTAGAACGGCGTCTCTCCGTACAGCATCTCGTACATGCACACGCCCAGAGACCACCAGTCGCACTCCGGCCCGTAGCGGCCCATCCCATCTTCCATCGCCTGCAGGATCTCCGGGGAGATGTAGTCCGGCGTGCCTACCGCCACCGAGGACTGAACCTGCAGTGACACCGCGGGAGGAATCGAGGTCACTAAAGGTCATTTCAAAAACTGTGACTGAATCCTAAGGTCAAAGGTCAACCCTAAGCTCACATAAGAGAACTAAACAAGGTTGACTGAGTTAAGACATTAAAGTCCCTGATTTCAGACCAGGGTTAACATAACCCGGGCTAAACGTTCGACCTGAATAACTTCAGCACTATAAAGCTCAAAGCGGCGGTGGCGGCGTGATCATTACCGTGCCGTCCTCCATCATGCGCAGACAGGATCCAAAGTCTGCAAGGCGAATGTGGCCGTTAACGTCGAGCAGGACGTTGTCAGGTTTGATGTCTCTGAAAGACCAAAACCATGAAAACACAGTCAACACCACCTTCATCACAGAGGGGCAGGTCACATGGTCTGAACCAGCTGATCTTTAAATGCAAGCTGCCTGACCACAGACAGTATAAAGATGGGCAGAGCTACAGTGATGTCACCCACTGGTTAGTAAAGTTGTTTTGGTCACCAAAACTTTGCGTGTTGAAACCGAATGTGATCAGGGGGTGGGTCCGAGTGTGATCACAAGTCATCAACCAATGAACGTACTCAGGAGAGTCCTCCTTTCTGAGACACGGGACCAAAATTTTAAAAAGAGCTGCAAAAGGGAAGCTACGTTCAGCTTTTATCTGTGGATCTGATGGACTTTGATCATGTGATGCGGCTTAAAGCGCCTTCGTTTCACCGTCTGTGTCCTGTTTAAATAAAGCTCTGAGACACTGAACAGCAGCAGGTTAAAGTTCAGCCGGTCTCAGAAAGGAAGCCGCAGACTGAGCAGGAAGGAACTACATTTCCCAGACGGCACTGCATCAGGAAGCGCACACTTCCTGGACACGCAGGGATCACATAACCGTGGTAGGACAAGTACAATTTACAGTAGAGTCTGCAGTACAGGCATTCCAGTTTGCAGTACACTGACTACCTGTGGATGTAGTGCTGCTGGTGGATGGAGTGGATGGCGAGCACCATCTCAGCCACGTAGAACTTGGCCATATCTTCAGGAAGTCGATCCTCAAACTTACTGAGCAGCGTCAGCAGGTCGCCGCCCACATAGTAATCCATTACCAGGTACTGCAATACAGGTACACACACAGAGGAGTCAGATACTACTAGTGCTGTGGCAGTCCTACAGGGGGCAGAAGTGAGGTACTCACCAGGTAGTTGTCATCCTGGAAGGCGTAGTGCAGGTTTGTGATCCACTGGCTGTCTCCTTTCACCAGGACGTCACGCTCTTCACGGAAACACGCCGTCTGCACTCACAACATACCAACACACTAACAACATGCTAAGGTCACAGCAACACATCATATGATGATGATGAAGACTAAGCCCACCTCCGCTCTCTTCAGCATCTCCCACTTATTCAGGATCTTCATGGCGTAAACCTGCTCCGTGTGCTTCATCTTCACCACGGCAACCTGAGAGACAGCAGCAAGAGACATCGGCCGTTTCTCAATATGCGTCCTTGTGTAGTTGTGTACTTGTGAAACATCATCAGTCTCAGTCCAATCACTGTTCCAAATCAAAGTACGCATCCAGTAAACTGCCCCGATGTATTCTTGCTCCGCCCCTTCTAACGAGGATGCATTGGTCGGGTGCAGCCAAGGACCCCAGAATGCATAACTGTCCAGTTATGAAGCTCAAATGTAATGTCTCACTGCAGAGCTGTCATTATATCTGGAAATGAATCGTCTTTATTTCTTCATGTAGAAATATGCTGTACTTGTTTTAATGGCTTATTTTGAACGTGAGATACTTTTCACTGGGAGCAGCAACACCTGCAGCAGCAACACCTGCAGCAACAACACCTGCAGCAACAACACCTGCAGCAACAACACCTGCAGCAGCATGTTGATGCTGCTCTAAGCACCAGCTGCTGTGTGTCTACTAGAATAAAAATAAAGTCCTTTTAACTCTGAGCTGTTTGTTTCGGTCTGCAGCGTGTAATGTTTTTATCCAGAAAGATGAAGTTTGTGCTTCAGTGACCGTTGTTGAAACTGGTGGTGCAGATCTGTGGATGTGAGAAGATAACTAATGACGGTCATCATCAGGGTTTGAGCCAGTGGCTGATGGCCCGGTGCTGCGCCTTGCTGAGGTCATCTTGTGGCGGTTGACTATCAGAACTCTTCCATCACTGCGATTAGCCCTGCTGCAAATACAAGACTGATTGTTTTCTCTGCCTTTTCTTTCACCACAATTTATAATCTACCACCGAGCACAGCCAGTTTTGTTCACAATCGTGGCAGTCCTGTTCACCTTGATTTTGCGGGGCTACAGAAAGCAAAATGGTGACCCCCATGAATGCGAGAGGGAAGAGGGGGAAAGGCAAGCACAAAAGGACAATTTCGGGCTTCTTATCAAACATAAAATCCCAGAAGCTGTGAGTGACCTTGTCATGCTGACAATGTGATGATGGATATTCAAACATAGGAAGTGCTTTTAGCAGCTGATCAGATCAATAAAACATCTGGATTACAGTGTTTTTGTTGTGTACCCTTTTTACTGATTTCTGCAAACCCATTAGTGGAAGGAAACGGCGCTCTGGCACATGCTGAACTCATCACATGTAACTCTGCTGTTTTATATGCAAAAAGAATTATCGCTCAAGCTCTAGAGACTAATAGTTCCGCATTGGTCCAAGAATGTAACCGGAGATCCCCTCTGAACCCTATACTGTAACCTGATGTGCACCTCTCAGCAAATGTAACTACACATCCATGATGATTGTGATACCGCGTAGGCTTCAGAGGTGATTTCCAGTTACCCGCAAAGACCCGAGGTAGTAGGCTAATTCAGGCCTAACTGTTCATCATCAGTCAGTTAGCAACCAGGCGCGGCATTTAGCATTTAACATTAGCAAGCTAATGCTAATTAGCTAATGCTACCCCCCCCACAAACCTGCTAAACACACCAGGCTGAATTTTTTTTTCCTGGCTGGAACCCTGCTCATGAATCAGACTGAAGTCAGGGACGTGTTCTAAAGACCTAAAGCTCTAAAGACAAGATTAATATAATGGAGTGGTCAACATCCCTACATTTATAATATTACAGTTTACATGCCCGTTACCAGTGTTGTAGTCAAGACCACCTAACCCGAGACAGAGACCAAGACTTTTAGGGTCCGAGACCGAGTCAAGACCAAGACCAGTGCCCCAGGCTACATGACACAATAAAATGTGAAACATGATCAAAATCACTTCTCAAACTGATCTGAAAGATCCACATTCCCATAAAATCACCTAGATATTAAACACTCACAGCCCAAATAAATATAACTATCTATGGCTGACTTCCATCATTAATCACAGAATGTAAAACAATTATCCAGAGTTCATCACAATAGTCTTTACTTTTCTCTGCCTTTTAGTAACAATACATAAAGTTATGTTTTTAAACCAATAACAATCTTTATAAAAATGGGCGGAGCTAAATACGTAAAACCGAAAAAATGGCAAACTGTCATCGACAGTAAGAACTAAAGCCACAAGTTTCTCTCTTATACAGATTAAAGCTGCAGTATGGCACTTTGATAAAAATAGTTTTTTTTTTTTTTTTACATATTTGTTAAAACTATCACCATGTCACCAGTGTAGTATGAGACAGATAATCTGTGAAAAAAATTGAGCTCCTTCACCTCCTCCCTGAGCTACTAATACCATCTGCCATCAGAGCCAGGAGGAGGGTCTTAGCACTGTCAATCACTCCTCGTGTTCGCCCTGCTCAATGTACCAAAGGCGGAGAAACAACTTATCTGCCCTCATCGGTGGCCGTGCTAACTACAGGGTTCCAGCCAGAAATTTATTTCAGCCTGGCGCTAACTCTAATTAGTAAGCTAATCCTAACCGTAAAAGCCACTCCCACTTGTTAATTGAGTGACGGGGCCTACATATGTACCTGCAAAGCACCTCTGAACCCTGGGCAGTAATCAGTTTTTGTGAACCTGTAGTCACATTTCTCTAGGTGCATGTCAGGTTTGGTTATGTACTAGGACCAAGCTGCAGCTGAAGTAAAGAAAAAATAACAGCTGACATCCTCTGCACAACACACGCACACTCACAGCACAGAGCAGTGGGGGCGTGGAAAAACCTGTCAGCCATGATCCACTCGTGTTAAAGAGTCGTTTTTTCCAAATGACGGAAATCAGTCGCAGCAAAGGAGAACTAATGTGGATGAAATGCTCCGCTTACACGGAGACACCTGAACTGTAGAGATAAAGCGAAACATCGAAGCAACAAATTTGTGTCGAGGATTTTTAATAATCCAATAGTTACTCCAAGAATCGTTGCAGCCCTAAAATTTGCATTAAATTTTCAATTTGTGTATCAAAATAAATGAAGGTTGGTATTTGCCTTTCATGCTGGGATTTTTTTGTTAAATAGGAAGCCTGAACTTTTCCTTTGATCTTCATCTTTCCTTTTACTTCTCCTCGCGTTCATGCCGGTTGTCATTTCCATTTCTGTAGCCCGCAAAATCAAGCGCACACATGACCGTAGTGAGATCAAACATGCACATTGTGAATGAAACTGCCCGTGCTCTGTGGTAGACTGCAAACTGCAGTGAAATGATACAGGTGCAAGCAGCGATAATAGCAGCGACCTAGCAGGGGTGGAGTCTGCAGGGTGCGCTCCTGGGAGAGGGCAGAGGAGCGCAATCTTTGTTGGATTTGAATCAGTACGTTTGGCATCCAATAAAAGCAAGGATATTAATAAATAAACTGGACAATGTTCTGGCAATTCAATGATATTTCCACAGCTGTGGTCTTGACTGGTCTTGAAGTAAAATGTCCGAATCCATGACAAGACCGAGACCATCAAAATGTGGTGTTGAGTACTACAACACTACCTGTTACTGAACTGTCACAGGTCTGTGAATCTCCTGTATTTATTTCCATATAGTAGATTATTTGGTCCTGAGCAGAGTTGAGGGTTCTGGTCCACAACGGAGCCATGCCGGTGTGTGCGTTACAGAGCTGTGTGCCTTCCAAAGGTGGATCACCTTTGCAGAGTTGCTGCTCTGGTCTCCATGGCAACCCGGTGTGTGTGCAACAGCACCTGCTGAGCTGGTCTGAGCACCTGACAGCAGCACCCCACCCACAGAGCTCAGCCCACACCTGGATCTATCTGAGCCAGGTGAGTGTGCGTTTATGTCCCGGGGCAGCAGGCAGGAGTGGCTGTGACACACCAGTCCTCAGGTACGTGAAGAACAGACACACACACTGAGAAACAGCTGCAGAGGAGACTTGCGCTGCTTTACACTACATTACCCACAATCCCCACACTCCCACTGGTGTTCCGTCTGAGGGAACACACAATGACAGGTAGGACAGAGTGTGCATTCAGTACAGCCCTCAAATTCTGCAGGACTACAAATACACACAATAAAAGACTACAAATACCCCGTTACCATGTTTGGTTCCTGTTTCAGAGTCTAAAGTGGGTTCTGATCCCTTTCCAGTGAAGCATGACGACTGAGTCAAGGTGAATTAATAACACACACACACACACACACACACACACACACACACAGGCAGCATCTGAGCCAGCATTGGTGTCCCACCTCTACATCGTGCGTCTCTCAGGAAACTGTACAGACTGATTAGCTCCACCCCCTCTGACTGAATTAAGTGACCACAATGAGGTCAAACTGCCTGTCTTCATCAAGAACCAAATGCCATAAACCCAGGAAGCATTCACTCATGGCTCACTGCCCGCCATCAAAGCAGATAAAAATTCAACATTTCAACCAATCACATCGCGGGGTGCTGCAGTGAATTTAATCTGAGACCTCAATCAGCATCCCAAAGTGATTGGCACAGATTACCCAGCTTCCAGGATTACAGTCGCACTGGATTATTTCTTTGCTACATGTAGAACTCATGCATTCCCAGGTGAACATCAGGTACACGAAGCTCCTGAAGGACCTTTTAAACTTCACAGCCATGAATTTGGGAACAGAGGCACCACCGACTGCAAGTCTACACCATCACATGACCGCTCGGAATCAGGCCTGAACGTTTTAGGAATCAGAGTACTATCATCCACCCGTCCTGAATCAGCTCAGAAGGTACGTCAGTCCCAGTGAAGTTGAAATGAACCAGGTGAGTCCTCAGACAGGTAACAGAGTTTCAGAATGACTCGAGCTGTGAAGTGATGCAGGTTTGTAAAATCAGCTGATCCTGAGGCTCACGTTCTGATCCTGAAACCTGGATCACCATCTACAGATCTCTCTGCTCAGCAGCAGGAGAGCCAACAGCCTACGGGACGAGAAGTCATCCAACCAGTGAGGTTACAGAGGCATTTTCACAGCTACGATTTCGCACTCCAAGCCTCAGCTGAACCAATCGGCTCTAGCTGCCCTCTGACGGTGTCTATAAGCTCCTCCTATATTTCTGATTGTGGTGGCATCAGGGGGATCTCACAGTGACACAGATTATTAACCCCACTGTTATTGATCAGTATCAGCTGACACCTGAACACTCAATCAGTGGACCACTGAAACCATCAGAGGGAGGAAGAGGATGATGAAGAGCTGCTGCTCACCTCAACGTGGCATGAATCTGTTGGACGCTTACGTTGGACTGGAGTGATGTAACCACAGACGGAGCAGGAAGTGAGGTGGTTCGCCACATTAGCCACGCTCTGCTAACTGATCTGACGTGCTTTTAATTTTTTCCTCCTTTAATCAATGAGTCGCCAGCAGCGTCCCCGCCACGCCTCTGCAGCCCCACGTTACAACCAATCAACTCACAGGAAGTGGAGGCAAACTGTGGCTACAGCAACTTCCTGCAACTGTTTATATTTGAATGTAAATGATATGAAATCATCAGAAAATAGATTTTATTTTTCTGATTCACTGCCATGCTCCACCTCCCCCTTGGTCAGGTTTGTGCCCCAAACAGCTTCCTGCTCGCTTCCTGTGTTCTCCTGGAATCTCAGCACTTCCTGTTTGTCCTCAGACTGAGGAGAAGGAGGGCGGGGCTGGACTGAATCAGCGGAGGTACCGATTGCGGCGCCTCAAACACACCACCGGGGCAGGAAACCCCACAGGTCAGGCACTTTTCCTCTTTGTCGCCTTCACACACCACCTTTAAAGTCACCTGGTAGAGGTTAAAGGTCAACAAAAAGTCTTACCTCTCCAAATGCTCCTCGTCCGATCACCTTCAGCATCTCGAAGTCATCTCTGTGCAGCCGCATGTCCTTCACTGTGGTGGTAAAAGGCTTCACTAAAACACACAGGAGACCAGAAGTTAGATTATAACACACACACAAACGGAGGCTCAGTTTGTCAGTGATGTGGAGGAGACGGGGGTACTAGGACCCTGCAGCCTGTCAACTCCTCATCTTTAATTCATCTGATCTGAGATCAGATTTATCTAGGTCACACTCACTCACTCACATACACACACACACACACCAGAATAGCAACACAACAGAGGAGCTGAGCTGGTTTTGGTTCTCCCTGAGAGACCTGAACCACACACTTACACAGACCGGGAACAGGAACCTGGAACCAGCACCGCACCACAGTAGCCCTTTTTCCACCAATGGGTTCCGGTGCCGGTGCCAGTATTTGAACCGTTCAGCGGTTTTTCCACTGCAAACACACTTGGTACTCGGCCGAAAAACGGGTTCAACTCCGGCCCCGCAACCTAGCTGGGTTCGAACCAAGAACACGTGACGAAAGCAGCAGAAGGGCGTGACTCTGCCGTCTCGATGTAAAGTTTCCTCCCGCTGTTTCACTGCATGGTGTGTGTTACAGGAGGAAAGCGATGCGGTTTTCTCAGCTGTGAATTAGGTTGGGCTCTAAGGCTGAACTTGCTGCTTTGTATCAGTTCATATCACAGATAAAAAGGACACAAAGTGCGTACTTGTCGTCTTGCTCTAATCTGTGTATGTGTTTCCCTCTGTGCTGCACACAGATGCTGCAGTAGTTTGTTTGGACCCTAAAATGTGTTCACAGCACAAGAAAGGGGGCGTGTTCTCCCACGTTGGTGCCCTTCGGCTTCCAGACGAGGCCCCGCCCACACGCATACGTAAAGGAGCAGTTCACAAAGCGCGGTGGAAACGCAGACCTGTTCTTAAGCGTTTCGCCGGTTCATTGAAACCGACACTGGCACCTCGGCGGTGGAAAAGTATCATCTGACATCATTGGCTGTGGGTGGAGCTCCCACAAGATATTCATCAGTGATTGGCTGACCCAGAGCACAGAAACATTCATGTGATGGAGTCTGCTGGGGTCCGAATGGTGTAAATTCATCATCAGATGGCGAGCACGACCTGTCATCAGATCATGACGCACCAACCCTAGACGCATCCTTCAGGAAGATTTCAAGGAAGTAAGACAGGCAGGACGACTACGACTCAGCTGTGTTCTCTCGGTGCATGAGGAACAAAGCAGAACTGGTTTTTATGTCTTCATCGCTGCGGGAGAACGCCACCGGTTTACTCTGAGAACCTTAACACCCTGCTCTTATTTTGGGGGCACTGCTGCTCCCTCCATGTTGGGCCGCAGCTACTGATGGTGGTCCTGGTTCAGTTCTGGAGGATCACTCAGACCACAACCTGCAGTAGATGGAGCCCTGGTTCATGAGCTGAGCATAACCAGGACTACCAGCGCAAGAACACCACAGGGAGGCTGCTTATTGATCAGTTATAAAGTGTGCTGGTTATCAATTTTTTAACAGAGCAGAAACTCATGTTTAATTTAATGAAGCAAGTGCCTTCTTTTCTGGCCCCGCCCCCTCAGGTGAGGCCTGAATCTGAGAAACTAAGATCAGAAACACTGAAATGTGTCTGAAGCAGATCTGCAGCCATATTTATGGATAACTAAGGAAACAGATCAATAACACACACAAGTCCAGATTATGACATCATGTTCAGATAGGTGATCAATATCTTCACCTTCATCATAATGTGACTCTGCTTCCTTCTCATTGACTACTGATATCAGTTATCAATGTGCATAATCAGCCTTTCAGCGGCTCTGAAACAAAGCAGAAACTCAAACTGAAACCAGGTCACAGTAAACCAGGCCAAGAACAGACTGAACCAGGACAAACTGGGCCAAAGTGGGCCAGCTGCAGCCTCCACAGGAAACACGGGAGATCTGGAACCTGATCCAGGATCAGCAGGTCCAGCGTCAGTCCTGGGAAACAGCGATCAATTAATCTAACCACCCCATAATATCAGCAAAGGGTGCCTGTGTCCATGGCAATGACCATATTTGACCCACAAACTGTGGCAACAGGAGAGGATGATCCTGATGTTCTTCATCCTGTCTGAGCTTTAGTTTTGCTAGCTTCTAATCGTCTTCTACTTTATATTTGATCAGCTGAGACACTTATCAGCATCTTGCTATTGATCCCCCCCCCCTTCAGGGACTCTACAGGCCTTTTCAAGTTCCTCCATATACCTGAAGCTGACCTCAAAGGAGAGACCCCTGAGAAGAGCCACACCTGAACCTCGCTGGATGCCACCTTCTGAATAACGAAACCCGCATCTACCGTCAACATTCAGGACCCCTGACGGTGACCCCTACACTTCCCCAGGCCCCTTCAAACAACCCTAAAACCCGCTTTAGAAAATCTCGATTTTCATCAAGGTCCCTTACGATCCTTGAAAACCTAAAGAGCGCCACACCTGGATCTCCTGCTTCTACCTTTAGCCTTAAAGAGCCCCGGCCGTGTCCCCGGGGACACTTGAAGAGGAGACCGGGCTGAGGTCCGGGTCCAAGTCTTACCCCACTCCAGGAAGTCGGTGATGTGCTTCTCCCTCTTCAGCGGGGAGTTGGAGCACTCGGTGTAGAAGCAGAGGAGCAGGTCGAGCAGCGTCTCCACGCTAAGGCAACCCGCCGCCTTCTGCTCCAGGAGCAGACCCTCCAGCCGATTCAGCCGCTCATGCGCCGACATGCTGCTGCTGGTCTTTGCCGCTGGTCCCTGCCGGACTCTCTGGGACGCCCTGCGCTCCCTCCCCCCTCCTCAGTCCGGGTGTATCCGCCGCCGAAGCTCCGTTTCCTGCCGGAGGTCCGAGCTCAGCCTGCTAGCTGTTAGCCGTTAGCTGTTAGCTCCGGGAAACGCTTCCCGACATTTTGAGCCTCGGGGGGTCGGAGCGTCGCCGAGTGTCCTCCGGTTACCGTCGGTTGCTCTCGGTTAGCAGCCTGCGGGCCCGCGTCTCTCCACCCTCCGCATCGGCTTTAATCCGGTAAATCTGCTCTTTCCTCTAAGGATCGGGATGTCGGGCGGACCGTCGACTCTCAGGTCGGCCGCCGCTGCTCCATGTCCGCCGCTCGTTATGTCTGGCCGGGACCGGCTCCGGGAGCTCCAGGAGCGGCCGCGCGGGACTCAAAATATCCAAGTGCACCGGGAAGGAGCTCGCCGCGGGATTGCAGGCGGTTTGGGAAGATGTCGAGGCGGCTGCCGGTGTGGCGGAGCGCTGGGAATATGGCTGAATCCAGGACGGAGGATCCCGAGCAAGCTGAGGAATAGGATCCCGGTTCCGGTGCCGCGGTGCTTCAGAATAAAAGACCCAGTCCCAGAAATCAGTGCCACTGACGGCGTCAACTGACACACCAAAAACGCAGTAAACAATAAAAACAGCTGCATACACAAATAATAAAAACATATTATCTAAACCAGCAAACTAAATGATACAATAGAAACAACAATCTGGTTTCATCATCTACTTCCGCACGTTCCTTCATTTATTTTCTCTCAGTAATAATTAGCTAATAATCTCTCAGCAGACTCATTTATATTTAATATTCTTCTTCTTCTTTCAGCTGCTTCATCCAGGGGGCGCCACAGCAGATCTTCTGCCTCCAGGTTTTTCTGTCACTTCATATTTTTCTATATTTAAAATTTTCAAATGTTTATCACAAAACAACTATAAATGAATAAAAATAAATGAATAAATAACACATTTTCTTCTGAATTATTTAAATGAATGAAAGATTTAATTTCTCTGAAATATGAAATAAGTGAACTTTAAAAGAAAATTAAATTAAAATAAATTAAAGCCGCGCTTACCCGGGCTTTTATGCTGAAGTACGGTGTCCCGTTCACGGAAGTGGGAACGTGCTGCTGTGCGCAGACGTAACTCACCTGCCCATCGCTCCCTGAGGAACACGGAGACCCCGCCCTCCTGCACCGGAAATGCTCCAGATACATGACGTCCTGGCGTGATTGACAGTAGCCGAAGCACCCCCCCCCCCACACACACACACACACATTCACACACACACACACATACACACACACACACACATTCACACACACACACACACACATACACACACACACCACTCACACTGACGTCACCGAATGGCATCAACGTCGCATCTCAGTAAACAACCCAGTTGTTTGTTTTAATGATTTGTTTATTTTTCTTGTTCAAGGATTCTTTATTGTCATTCGCGTCACATTTACATGCAGTGGACCGAAATTTCTGTCCTCAGGTACCAGTGTTGCCCTTATAGAAGAATAAATATAAATAAAAAGTAACAATAATATAAAAGGAAAAAATATGTTAAAAATACACACACACACATAACTGAATGCATGAGGTCAGCAGCCATCATACCTGCTCCGACACTTTGTCTGTATATATTAGTTTTAGCCTTAATTTTTGACTTTATACTTTCTCCTGCTCTGTGTCATATCACATATGACAGACAGACTCTGTTTAACATTGGAACAAACATACATACACATATACATACATGCATATACATATACACACATACACACAATCTTGCTGTAGTTTGTAGCAATATGTGTGTGTGCCTCTGTCATGGAACGTACTCAATAATGACGGCAAGAAGCCACAACCAGCCCCCTCATGATACAGAGGCAAACAGGGAAAGAGCCAGGGGACCCGGGCCATTCATGGCCCATCAGGAGCTCAGAAGACCCGAGGCCACACATCCTGATGGCAACCGCGCACACACCCCAGAGGAGGAAGGAGGGAGATCCCAGACGGGGCCCCCAAAGTCAAAGGGCAAGAGCCCAGAGAGCCAGAGGCAATGAGCAGCCCATGACTCCATAGGCCGGCCCCCCCAGCCCGAGAACCATCCAACACCGAGCAGAGCCCCCCCCCTCACCAAAGAGGCCCGATTCACCCCCAGGGGACAGCCTCCAAGGGAGCGGTCCAAAAGCCACACCAAGACATCTGGCCACGCACCCTAGGACCCACAGGCACCCACAAACAATGAACTTTACAAACAGTACATTGCATTATGTAACAGTATCAGTACAAGAAAAAAGCAGCAAAGTTGGAATATATGATATATATGTCACTTGGTGTTG
Organism: Pterophyllum scalare; assembly: GCA_024447675.2. Classification (NCBI taxonomy): domain Eukaryota; kingdom Metazoa; phylum Chordata; class Actinopteri; order Cichliformes; family Cichlidae; genus Pterophyllum; species Pterophyllum scalare. The sequence continues at coordinate 28,319 of JAMQGT020001172.1, read as the reverse complement.
GCTCTCACTGCGGTATTGTATCACTTCCTGTTCCTGTTTCAGAGCACAGTGGTGTTTTGGTGTCTGTTAGCTGGTTAATTTGTATACGTCGATTTATCTGGATAATTGCATATTTCACTGTAATCTTCACCTGCTTTATATAGAGCACACTCTTTGCTTAAATACCAGTATTCTCATTATTCACTTTATTCGTTTTTTAGAAATTCGCTAGCTTAGCGCAGCTAGTAGCTTAGCTCTTAGCGGACTCACTAGCAGCATGGCTTCCTCTCCTGTCCCTCCTGCACTTTCCTGTTCTGAGTGTCACATGTTTAGTTACTCCTCGGCCTCCTTTAGCAGTAATGGTATTTGTAATAAATGTAGTCTGTTTGTAGCTCTGGAGGCCAGGCTTTCTGAATTGGAGACTCGGCTCCGCACCCTGGAAAATCCCATAGCTAGCCAGGCCCCTGTAGTCGGTGCGGACCATGGTAGCTTAGCCGCCGTTAGCTCCCCCCAGCAGATCCCGAGCAGCAGGGAAAGCAGGCTGGTTGGGTGACTGTGAGGAGGAAGCGTAGTCCAAAACAGAAGCCCCGGGTACACCACCAACCTGTTCACGTCTCTAACCGTTTTTCTCCACTCGGCGACACACCCGCCGAGAAACAAACTCTGGTTATTGGCGACTCTGTTTTGAGAAACGTGAAGCTAGCGACACCAGCGACCATAGTCAAATGTCTTCCTGGGGCCAGAGCAGGCGACATTCACGGAAATTTGAAACTGCTGGCGAAGGCTAATCGTAGATTTGGTAAGATCGTTATTCACGTCGGCAGTAATGACACCCGGTTACGCCAATCGGAGGTCACTAAAATTAATATTGAATCGGTGTGTGACTTTGCAAAAACAATGTCGGACTCTGTAGTTTTCTCTGGGCCCCTCCCCAATCAGACCCGGAGCGACATGTTTAGCCGCATGTTCTCCTTGAATCGCTGGCTGTCGGAGTGGTGTCCAAAAAACAACATGGGCTTCATTGATAATTGGGAAAGTTTCTGGGGAAAACCTGGTCTTGTTAGGAGAGACGGCATCCATCCCACTTTGGATGGAGCAGCTCTCATTTCTAGGAATCTGGCCAAATTTATCAACCCTCCTAAAACCTGACTACCCAGGGTTGAGACCAGGAAGCAGAGTTGCAGTCTTACACGCCTCTCTGCAGCTTCTCTCCTCCTGCCACCCCCCCTAAACCCCATCCCCATAGAGACGGTGCCTGCTCCCAGACCACTAAAAAACAAACTTAAAATCAGCAGAAAACTGTTTAAGCATAAAAATTCAAAAACAAAATAATATAGTTTCATCAACTGCACAAAAGAATAAAACAATTAAATCTGGATTATTAAACATTAGGTCTCTCTCTTCCAAGTCCCTGTTAGTAAATGATTTAATAATTGATCAACATATTGATTTATTGTGCCTTACAGAAACCTGGTTACAGCAGGATGAATATGTTAGTTTAAATGAATCAACACCCCCGAGTCACACTAACTGTCAGAATGCTCGAAGCACAGGTCGAGGAGGTGGCGTAGCTGCAATCTTCAATTCCAGCTTAGTGGTTAATCAAAGACCCAGACAGAGTTTTAATTCTTTTGAAAGCCTGACTCTTGGTCTTGTCCACCCTAATTGGGAAATTCAAAAACCTGTTTTATTTGTCATTATCTATCGTCCACCTGGTCCTTACTCAGAGTTTCTGTCTGATTTCTCAGACTTTTTATCTGATTTAGTGCTCAGTTCAGATAAAATCATTATAGTGGGTGATTTTAACATCCATGTAGATGCTGAAAATGACAGCCTCAACACTGCATTTAATCTATTATTAGATTCAATTGGCTTCTGTCAAAATGTAAAGGAGCCCACCCACCACTTTAATCATACTCTGGATCTTGTCCTGACATATGGCATAGAAACTGAAGACCTAACAGTATTCCCTGAAAGCCCCCTCCTGTCTGATCATTTCTTAGTAACATTTACATTTACTTTAATGGATTACACAGCAGTGGGGAATAAGTTTTATTATAGTAGGAGTCTTTCTGAAAGTGCTGTAACTAAGTTTAAGGATCTAATTCCTTCATTATTATGCTCTTCAGTGCCATGTGCCAACACAGTGCAGAGCAGCTACCTAAACTCTGCTCCCACTGAGGTAGATTATCTCATCGATAGTTTTACATCCTCATTGCGTACGACTTTGGATACTGTGGCTCCTCTGAAAAGGAAAGCCTCAAATCAGAAGTGCTTGACTCCGTGGTATAATTCACAAACGCGCAGCTTAAAGCAGATAACCCGTAAGCTGGAGAGGGAATGGCGTCTCACTAAAGTAGAAGATGCTCATTTAGCCTGGAAAAAGAGTTTGTTGCTCTATAAAAGAGCCCTCCATAAAGCTAGGACATCTTACTATTCATCATTAATTGAAGAAAATAAGAACAACCCCAGGTTTCTTTTCAGCACTGTAGCCAGGCTGACAAAGAGTCAGAGCTCTATAGAGCCGAGTATTCCTTTCACTTTAACTAGTAATGACTTCATGGATTTCTTTACAAATAAAATTTTAGACATTAGAGGAAAAATTATTCAAAACCATCTCCAAGGTTTATCTTCATGTTCGGCTGCTTTCAGCACTGCTGGTATTTGTTTAGACTCTTTGGCTCCAGTTGATCTTTTGGAGTTAACTTCAATAGTTACTTCCTCCAAACCATCAACATGTTTATTAGATCCCATTCCTACTAGACTGTTCAAAGAAGTCTTTCCAATTATTGATGCCTCAATCTTAAATATGATCAATCTGTCTTTATTAGGTGGCTATGTACCACAGGCCTTCAAGGTGGCTGTAATTAAACCGCTACTTAAAAAGCCATCACTTGACCCAGCTGTCTTAGCTAATTATAGGCCAATCTCCAACCTTCCTTTTCTCTCCAAAATCCTTGAAAGAGTAGTTGTAAAACAGCTAACTGATCATCTGCAGAGGAACGGTTTATTTGAAGAGTTTCAGTCAGGTTTCAGAATTCATCACAGTACAGAAACAGCATTAGTGAAGGTTACAAATGATCTTCTTACAGCCTCTGACAGTGGACTCATCTCTGTGCTTGTCCTGTTGGACCTCAGTGCAGCTTTTGATACTGTTGATCATAACATTTTATTACAGAGATTAGAGCATGCCATAGGTATTAAAGGTACTGCACTGCAGTGGTTTGAATCATATTTATCAGATAGACTCCAATTTGTTCATGTAAATGGGGAGTCGTCTTCACACACTAAGGTTAATTATGGAGTCCCACAGGGTTCTGTGCTAGGTCCAATTTTATTTACATTGTACATGCTTCCCTTAGGCAGTATTATTAGAAAGCATTGCATCAATTTCCATTGTTATGCAGATGATACTCAGCTTTATCTATCCATGAAGCCAGATGACACACATCAGTTAGTTAAACTGCAGGAATGTCTTAAAGACATAAAGGCCTGGATGACCTCTAATTTCCTGCTACTAAATTCAGATCAAACTGAAGTTCTTGTACTCGGCCCCACAAATCTTAGAAGCACAGTGTCAAACCAGATACTTACTCTGGATGGCATTACTTTGGCCTCCAGTAACACTGTGAGAAATCTTGGAGTCATTTTTGACCAGGATATGTCCTTCAATGCACATATTAAACAAATATGTAGGACGGCTTTTTTACATCTGCGCAATATTTATAAAATTAGAAACATCCTTTCTCAGATTGATGCTGAAAAGTTAATCCATGCATTTATTACTTCTAGGCTGGACTACTGTAATTCATTATTATCAGGCTGTCCTAAAAACTCCCTGAAAAGCCTTCAGCTGATCCAAAATGCTGCAGCTAGAGTACTGACAGGGACTAGAAAGAGAGAGCATATTTCTCCCATATTGGCTTCTCTTCATTGGCTCCCTGTTAAATCCAGAATAGAATTTAAAATCCTTCTCCTAACATACAAGGTCTTGAATAATCAGGCCCCATCTTATCTCAAAGACCTCATAGTACCGTATCACCCCAATAGAGCACTTCGTTCTCAGACTGCTGGCTTACTTGTGGTTCCTAGGATACTTAAAAGTAGAATGGGAGGCAGAGCCTTCAGCTTTCAGGCCCCTCATCTGTGGAACCAGCTCCCAGTTTGGATTCGGGAGACAGACACCCTCTCTATTTTCAAAATTAGGCTTAAAACTTTCCTTTATGATCAAGCTTATAGTTAGGGCTGGATCAGACAACCCTGAACCACCCCTTAGTTATGCTGCTATAGGCCTAGGCTGCTGAGGGGGGTCCCATAATGCACTGTTTCTTCTCATTCACCTTTATTTACTTGTTTATACTTCACTCTGTACTTAATCATTATTATTAATCTCTGGCTCTCTTCCACAGCATGTCTTTTGTCCTGTCTCTCTCCACTCAGCCCCAACCGGTCGCAGCAGATGACTGCCCCTCCCTGAGCCTGGTTCTGCTGGAGGTTTCTTCCTGTTAAAAGGGAGTTTTTCCTTCCCACCGTCGCCAAGTGCTTGCTCATAGGGGGTCGTTTTGACTGTTGGGTTTTCTCTGTGTTATTGTAGGGTCTTTACCCACAATACAAAGCGCATTGAGGCGACTGTTTGTTGTGATTTGGCGCTATATAAATAAAATTGAATTGAATTGAATTGAATTGAATTGAATTGAATTGAATTGAATGAATTCTAAACTTACTGAATATCATAGTGAACCCAAAAAGTTGTGGAATGTTTCGAAAAATGTTGACATAGTAACTAAAAATAAGGTTCAGTCGAGTGTTGTCAGTCTTGATATGGGTAATGAAATTTGCTATGATCATTTAAGGTGACTGTAACAAGTTTAATGAGTTTTTTTTTTATTTTTTTTATTTTACAACTGTTGCTTCTTATTTAGTTTGCAAATTGCCTAGGAGCACTGGTAAATATGGCACAACATGTTCAACAATTTTATAATAGTGTGGGGGATGGCTTTTGTCTTTCTCGAGTATCTAAGGAGGATGTATGCCAGATTTTGTCAAATTTGAATGCAAGTAAGGCTACCGGCTTGGATCAGTTATTGCCCAAATTTGTTAAAGGTGGGTGGTGCATCTCAGAACCCCTTGTCTATATTTTAAACCTTTCTTTTTCTTTAGGTCATATTCCAGATGATTTAAAGATGGTAAGGGTTATTCCGCTACATAAGAAAAACTGTAAAACAGATCCTGGTAATTACAGACCTGTGTCAATTCTTTCTATTATATCTAAATTATTTGAGAAAGTTGTGTATAAACAACTGTACTGCTACCTCTATGATCGGAATCTCTTGTATGAGTTTCAATTTGGTTTTCATTCATCTTTTTTGACTGAGGCTTGCTTGGTTCATCTTATGGATTACATTAGAATGAAACAAGATAAAGGTAATTATATAGGGATGGTTTTGTTAGATCTTCAGAAAAATTTTGACACAGTGGACCATGGAATTTTACTTATGAAACTTGAAGCTACAGGGTTTCTGAAATCAGCATTAGACTGGTTTTCTTCATATCTGCAGAATAGACATGTTGAAATGGGGACACTCTTTCGGAACCAGTGAATATTACTTGCGGGGTACCCCAAGGGTCTATTCTTGGTCAACTGTTATTTTTAGTTTATATAAATGATATTGGCTCAACAGTGTCTTCCAAGTTGCTTTAATATGCAGATGACACAGCTCTTCTTGTGACAGATAGAAGTGTAGAGGTTATCCAACACAGGCTTTCAAAAGAAATGGAATCAATTGGAGAATGGCTAATTGATAATAAGCTCTCCCTACATTATGGAAAAACTGAGTCAATTCTCTTTTTGTTGAAAATAAAATAAAATAAACTCTATACAAGTGCAATGTACCGGTGGTAAAATTAATTGTAGCTCTCGTATCAAGTATTTGGGATTCATTTTTAATCAGTATTTGAATGGAGAAACTATTGTGGATGGAATAATTAAAAAATCTAGTGCTAAGTTAAAGTTTCTTTATAGGCAAGCAAATCATGTGACCCAAAAAACCAAGAGAATGCTGGTACTGTCTTTTATTCAAAGTCATTATGACTATGGCAGCATTTCATGGTACTCTGGGATATCAGAAAAGCTTCAAAATAGACTACAGGTATCCCAGAATGAATTAATTAGGTATATCTTGAATGCACCAGCCAGATGGCATATTGGTGCTACTGAATTTTTTGTCAGGCAGGTATGTTACCGGTAAGTATGTGGGTTGCTCAGTTGAAGCTTAGTCTCGTCTTTAAAATTTTGAATGGCACGGCACCAACTATTTTGGCCAATGGCTTTAATTTTATTAATAAGCTTAATTCTATAAATACAAGATCTAGTGCATCATCCTTGCACATACCTAGGGTCGAGTCTTTTCGAAAAAAAAATTTTTTATACTGCCATTCTGGCATGGAAATGAAATAGAAATGAGCTGAGCTGCTGTTTCTCAGCAGTGCTCACAGAGCTGCTTCTTTCTGTGAACCTGGACCAGTAACAGTGACACGGCTGTAAAATGAATGAACTCCTGTAAGTGTGTCCGATTCACGCCTGAATCTGCAGCATGCTGTTAAAGTGATGCGGCAGTAACACAGGAAGGGGCTCGACTCTGACCTGACAGGAAGTGATGTCGATGCTCAGTTTGGACTGATGCAGCTCTCCTCTGGATGAATCCTGAGCTCAGTCCTCAGGACCCTCTGAAGCTTCTATCAGCACACTTCTCCTGATCACAACGATCCTCCTTCAGCCTCCCAGCATTGATCCGAACCGCCTCACCTTGCATCACTGTGGCTCACAGGCCTCCATCGCTCTCTCCCTCACCTCCCTCCTCGGGTCTGCTGGTTTCTGAGCTGCTCTCAGCGGAACGCTGGTTATTACTGAAGTGAAGTGGCTGCATCTTTGTAAAGAAATCATAGCTCATTGTTAGTGGATCATCCAGTGGAACTCCTTCCTCCTCCTCGCTGTTCAGGATTTCTGTGACTGCAGTACAACTCTCTCCATTTGTCACGGATCCAGCTGATCGGAAGTGAAAATGAATCTATGACAATCCTGAAGACTGTAGCACAGCAACAAACCTCCGTGATTATACACAAGCTGAAACACTTTGATCAGTTCATAGAGATGACAATCTTTAGACAGCTGATATAAATCTGTGTTCTTCATGCAGCAACAGCTCTGCTTGAAGCAGTTTTTATTCATGAGTTTATTCACAGTTTAAAAGCTCAAACATAGCAGCAGCTTATGGCATGAAGTGGGAGGTGCAGTTATAATGAACATTCACCTGATCTGCTATTTATTACATCACATGAAAGGTCATCGTAATGAATTATGGGATGGCATGATCTCCTCTCCTTTCATGAAGGATGGTGCCAGTGTCTCCTCTGCTAAAGGAGGCAATAAAGGAAGTACTGAAGCTCCTTTCCTTGGTGTTTGGAGAACTGGAACAGCTGATTATGGAGCTAAGCAGGTACTTCCGGGTCACCTCTCAGCGAGGAGCCTTCCTCAGAAAAACTGGCTGTTGGATTGCACCCTCAGAGTTTCCTGTTCCAGAACAGCTGATCAGAGTTCATCCAGTCAGCTCTGAGTATGATCACCCTGAGTTAGTGACAGAAAGTCATGAAATGAGATCTCATTTCATTGTTATGCCGATGATTGCCCAGTTTATTTGCCCTTAAAGCAGAAGGATGTCTTCTACATAAAATGGATGGTATTAAAGCTTGTCTGGCCTTGAACCTTTTGCATTTTAATGAAAAGCAAAGAGGGATAAATGGACTAGTTCTTATATAGCGCTTTTCTACTTTGAGCACTCATACAATATGTTTGCATTCACCCATTCCGTATGTATGTAATCTAAGTGCTTTTACTGTCTAACATTTACACACATTCATACGCCAACACTTGAGTCAGAGAGCAACTTGGGGTTCAGTATCTTGCCCAAGGACACTTTGGCATGCAGCCCAGAATCGAACTGCCAACCTTCTGATTAGTAGGCGACCTGCTCTACCTCCTGAGCTACAGCCACCATCACCCAGGTGATAGTGTTTGGACCCAGTGCCCCCTGTGAGCCCTCCTCTGTTGCTTTGGGACCCTGGATGTATATTTTAAACCTGTTAGGACTGACCTTGGATTTAAGCTGGACAGCATAGTCATGGTTAAGTCCAGTTTTGATCATTTAAGGTGACTGGTACAGTGAGATATCTTCTTTCCATGCAGCACTTTGAAACAGTGGTCCATGCTTTTATGCCATGTGATTACTGGAGCTCACTTTATGTGTTTATGTCAGTCATTACTCTGCATGATTTTTAACAGGAACTCGAAGGAGAGAGCACATGACCTCTGCCTGGCCCACTCCACTGGCTGCCTCTTTATTTTAGGGTTCATTTTAAAATTCTTATGTTTGTTTTAAAATCCTTTCACAGTCTTGCCCCAGCTTACCTCTCTGAGCTTCTTCAGGTCTTGCATACCTTGTCGCTCTCTCAGGTCAGCAGACCAGCTGCTCCTGGAAGTACAGAGATCCAGAAGGAAGCTCAGAGGGGACAGGGCCTTCTCTATTGTTGCTCCTAAATCATCGAATTACTTGCCTTTGCATGTCAGAGAGGCCCCTTCACTGTCCACTTTTAATCTTTTCTCCTTGGCTTTCGACCCCAGCCAGACCTAATACTTATTTATATGTTTTTCATAATTATACTTATTTGCTTGTATGTTTTATGCTCCAGGGTGCAGCACTTTGTGTCAGCTGCAGTTGTTTTAAAGTGCTTTTATAAATATAGATGGTATGGATTCACCATGGCAACAGGTACACAAGGAGCAGAGCCTCCACGTGCAGGAGGAGCAGCAGGAACATGAAGGAACATGTCAGTGATCGTGATCCTGATCTCAGGAACCAGCTCGTCGCTCTGTCATCATCACAGACTGAATAAAGTTGGTTCTGTCTGCGCTCATCATTGAGCAGCTGGACTCTGATTGGATGAATCTGAACCTGATGATAAATGATTCAGCTGTGAGCTGACGGGACAGGAAGTGGAGAAACGGCTCAGACTCAGTTTACTGATGGACGCAGATATCACAGACTCAGAGAGCAGCAGACTCCAGGTCAGTCTGATCCAGTAAAAAATGTCTGTGCAGCAGTTTATGAGCATTTCATTTTACAGTAATGATTCAGTAACTCTCAATGTCCCGATGGGCTGAAACAGCCTCGATTTATCCAGGATTTCATTATTTCTGCCAATACTGAATAAACCCTGCTTTCATGTTCCACTGTGAGCATTTCTAATGCGATCTAATGTCAGCATCACTGATAGATGATGGCTCTGTGAGCTCCTGTTAAAGGTCAAAGGTCAGAAATGTGCCAGCTGTTACAGAGCCGTCTCTGTGCCGCTCACACACATCGGACACATTTCAGGATCATTTTGGGACAAAGAGACGTTTGAAATCAGGAACACAGATCGAGGATGAGCCACTCTCAAAGGATCCAAAACTGATCTGGGTGGGATGAGCCTATCCCTTACAGAGCCTATGATTCCCAATGATCCGGTTCTGGGTCAACCCACTGACCCGGGTTTAGGTGATTTTAGTTTGAGAGTCTGAAAGTCATTTCAGCCTCATCTTCACTCAGATATTCACATCAGCTATGCCACACGTTTATCCAGCAGAGGGCGCCCTCTGCTGGCTCCTTTGAGGAATCCCAGGCTCACTGAGGAGGGAGGTTCTGCCTTCAGGAGTTTGTACTGCGTTTGCTGTGATTAGGCACAGAGGGATGGTCATCTGTGATGGATCAGAGTGAATGAGCTAAAGTTCACTGAAAGCTGTGGGTTCACCTCAGAAACAGCCTGCGGTTCATCAGAGGACCTCAAAGGGTTCAAGGCTTCAGCCTCGCTGCTGTCTGCCTGCTGGTTTGCTCTGTGATGCTTTCCTGTTAGAAACCTGCAGAGGAAAAGGAGCCAGGCATGTGGACTAAAGTTTTTTGAAACAGAGTTCAGGATCTCTCAGAAACCATGCTGTCTCTACTGAACAGTGTACAGTACTTTCACCTGTTACTGAGTGTTTTAGGATTGTAGCATTGCACAGATTTGCACGTGTTCTGTTTGTGATCCATGTTAATCTCTGCTACAGTTTTTGGATAGTTTAGGAAACTATCAGAGCAACTCCGAGATCAACAGATGTGTCCTGGGGGGTGGGGGATCAGCAAGTGGGCCGGAAAGGTGTTCCAGCACCTTCAGTTAATGAGCAATTGTTCTAAACTCACAATGCAATCATGTGTTGTGGTTGTTGTTAGCAGTTTAGTTATGAATGGATATATTCGTGCTATATGTTTGTCTTTACTAAATCTACATTTATGTCCCTGAGAAATTTGTCTGGAAAATACATAAATGATTAAATGACACATGAAGACCAAGATGCCCTTTTGGGTCGTCTCTACCCCTAACAGATTCCAGAGAAAGACGACACAATAATAAGAACAGGAGGCTCCGAGGTCATTCACACACCCAGCTGTTGTTTTGCACAATTATTGTTTTGTTTATGATGTAACTAACATAGATAAGCTGTGACTATGAAATGCTGGCTGAGAAAGACAAAGTGTGTGAATACTTCATGCCTCTGCCCAGTTCCACACTGGACAGACCATGCGGTATTTCACCCAGATTAATCTGTAAACAAAAAAAAAAAGAAAATGGCTCAATCAAATTTAATAATTGAACTCCTTATTCCATTGTTTTTGTCTCATTCCTGTTTGGTAAACGAATACGCACAAACATAAAGCTTTAGCAGCAACTCACACACACAGTAATTCAGAAAAAGATATTTTCTCATAATTTCTTCAGTTACCACATGATCCCACCTGGTCCTTTTCCCATCCTTTTGCAACGTATGGCAACACTACTCGTCTTTGATGAGCACCGTCCGGGCAGACCTTCAGTGGTGATGTGACAGCTTCATGTTTCAGAGTTTATTTCTTGGATAATCTTTCTATCACTCTGCAGGTGAAGATCATAGTTTCTTAGTTTAAACTCTGGCAGTACTGCATGTGTCCACAGTTGAGCTGTTTTGTAGATTTTACCTTCCTTGGAATCGTTTTATGTTTAGTTTTTATGAGCTTTGTTTCGTTCCAGTGTAAGATTGTGTTTGTTATTGTTGGACCACTGGTACGTGTTTCTAGACTGAGGTTACACCTTGTTACGTCAGTAGATGATGCTGTGGTCCTGCTGTGGAACCACAGAGAGCCTATAGACAGGCTCAGCCTAACTTTGGCGTCCTCTGTTAGATGCCCATTAACAGTACTTTCAGATGGCCATCAGCTGTTTTGCTGTAATGAGTCTTAATGAGCGTCAGCAGCAAGTTTTGTACTTTATCAGGTGTTTCTGACAGATGTAATCCGCAGCTTTAGAAAATGTTGTGGAGTTTGTTGCAGTGCTGATCAGACAGCATGGTGTAATGGACTTATTGCAGCTCACACTGGGCGCTAACCTCATCCACAGTTTCTCTATAACTGGCTGTGCAGAGCTCCCCAGCCTGTGTGCTGCTTGCTGCCAGTCCAGGTTTCCCCCGTCTGCTGCTGGTAATATAATTTTTACATAATAATTATGTAAAAGATTTCAGACCAATAAACAAACCAACTACCTCCTATTGGCCTGCTGGCCTCACCTGGGTCAGTAGGTTGCACACTGAACACCAGCAAGTCTGTAATGCAGTGTTTCATGTTTATGGATTCGCGCTCCCCTCATTCCCATTCATCTGGATGGGATTTTACAGCAGCCTGCTCTGATTCATGTCCACAAAGAAGAAGTGATGATTTTCTGATCTTCATGTGTGAGGAACATGTATGAGGCTGCAGGGGTCACAGGGGGCATCAGTTATCACACCAACCACGCCTGAGACCTCACTCCGAGGACCTTTCAGTGCTTTATCGGTCAAAGATGGTGGTCTGTGATTTAATGAAACCATGGCTCACTTGTGTTCAGGTGGACTCTGAAACTTCCTGTTTGAAAACGTGAAGTTTTAAAGTCGAGATGACTTCAGTGAAAATGTAGGAAACTCGAGACTCCTTAAAGATTCGACATCGAGCTGCTTTCTTACACTCACAATAATAAAACAGGTTTTCTTCATGTTGTTTCTAATCTGAGCTGCTCAGAGCAGTTTACCTGTCTCAGGTGGACGTTATCACCCTGACATCATCATGTTTTACTTCTCTTTGTGGTTTGATTGATTTGTTCGTTTCATTTTACTCTCAGCTTTCAGTTTCTGATTTTCTTGATTACTTTCTTTCTCTCCAAAGTAGAAGAAAAACTGTGTAAAATGTACTCTGATTACTTCTGATTGCTGTTCAATAAGCAGATTTCTTCTTGTGTTTGTATTGATGACAGAACAAAAAAAAGTCTTTTTAAATCTGTAACTACACAGCAGAAAATAAATATGCAACTTTTCCTGACATGATATAGAACGATGTTTGTCTCAACCGGTTTGGCTGGTTTGTGTTTCCTGTAGATGAAAAAATGATTTTGTTTTAAATTCATGTGAATCTGCTGAAGAGAACCCGCCTGCTGCCTCAGGCAACTCATGATTAACGTTGTGGACCGACTTCATTGCTGTGGGTAAAACCCGTCTGACGGTGGCTCGTTTAAGCAGAATTGCTCACGTGGGCAATGACAGTCGGCCATGTGCGCATTCAGTGCATGAGTATAAGTAAAGTAAAAACAGTCGTGGTTCTTATACAGAGTTTTCTGCGTTACCTGAGCACTCAAAGCACTTTGGAAAATCAAAATTCCATCTGGTAACGTTTGTGAGGCCTGAAGATGACCTGAGTCACTTTAGCTGAACACGTGACAACATGTGGGACCTGTGAAAACTTTTAAAGGATTTCCACTAAGGCAGAAAGTGACAACACAGGGTGCGTGGAACTCGGGTAGATCTGAGGACCAACAGTACTGCCATTTAGAAAAAAAAACAATCACATGGTTCACAAGTTACAGTCGCAAACACACCTCCAACTTTGTGCCAATGGTGGTGTCACAGTGCTCAAGGTAGTGACACGGAGACTGTCCCGAGGAACAGTGCCAAATTACATAATCACTGACCAGGCGGTTCTCGGGGCTGCCGTAGACTCCCACTGGACAGGAACAAAGCTGATGAGTAATAATAATAAGAACACCTGGAATCACCATGGGCACCCGCAGCCTCGCTGCTCAACAATAACAGTACCAGTAAAAACAACACAGCACAGACAAATGGATATAAAATAAAGAGTGTGAGCAAAGTGAGAAGACAGTAAGAAAGCACTAACTCATTACTTAAACAATAAAACCATAAAAAGCCAAATGAGGTCAAATGTGGTCTGGCTGCAGACACAGAATGGCCCCAGCATGTTTAGAGATCTAACCATGATGAGGAAGCAGCCTCATGTTAAGCATGATCTGAATGTGGGTCACATCCCTCCTCGTGATCCGTCCACAAGGCAAAGCTGCCTGAGAGCAGACAAGCTAACAAAAGAGGAAAGCTGAAGGGATAAAATGAAGCTCAGGACATGTGTTGGTAACCCCGTGTGACCTCTGTTTCCAAAGAACATGGTTCCGATGTTTGAATCCAGCAGCAGAGGTCCTGGAGAGGGAACATGTTTATCTGCCACACATAGTGTTCCTCAGAGTGGAGTCAGGAGGCTGGAAGCCTGCGAGCTGCAGCTGATCTTCTCTGAAAAACTGATTCTGGTTTTTCTTTTTACACCCAAAGTGTTTGGTTTTATTAGAAGCTCCACACTGACAGCAGCTCCACATCCGAGCTTTGTCTTTAAAAACAGATTTCACTCAGCTGAACAGTTTGAAGGCTGCTCGTCACTGGTCCAAGGTTATATGGTTCAAGGTTATACAGTTGAATGTTATGTATTTGAGGACTATATGGTGGAGGGTTATATGTGTACCAAGCTTTACATGGGAGTGAGTTTTATTGTGTTTATTCATTCAAACTGTAAATGTCCTGATGTGATGCAGAGTCTGTCCTGGTTCTTTGTGCTCTTTTCATGTCTTTCAAATTAGTTTATTCAAACACCAAAACTAAATGTGTGGAAGGGGCGTAAGAATGATGTGGATCTGCATTCAGTGGAGTAGCTGAGGACCTGTACACAGCCTGCTATGGTTGAAGGTTTCCTGATGGAAACATTCCAGTGCACCCTGATGATTTGCTGTGTTTAACATGAAGTTGCTGGAGGACCTGTGTAAATAATTTAGATGTGACGTTAGAGCCTTGATCACTCTGAATCACCTTGGGTTTCCCAAACACAGAAATAAACTGGCTAGGAGCTTTAAGCGCTGATTTAGCAGAAATGGACCGTAATGGATAGGCAGCTGGAGATCAGGTTGCTTGAAACAATACAAATAAACACAGCCAGACTTTGAAGGAGGCAGAGGATCAAATATAAAATGGCTGACTGATAACAGGAATAGGCTGATCAGGCGTTCCTGTTAACTGACAGGTATGACAGGTCTTAATATAGGCAGAAGTATCACGTTTCAGCCGTGGCCAGAAAAAATGCTTAAGGACTCGATCACACGTTTTCCTTACCCTCACGTGCTCATTGACAGCATCATGGGCTGCACTGATCACAGACTGTCTGTACTTAACGGGCAACACCAGCTGCTCCACAGACACATCTGATAGATCCCCCACACGAGGAAGCCAACTCCTCAGGAGCACCCCATGGCGAAGAAAAGAGGCTGAATGCTCTTGTCCAGTGTCAGAAGACCTACCAGCACAATCAAATAAGTCCTTCAAGGAAGGATCAGCTTGCTGTTCATTCACTAAATGATCGGTTCAAATCATTCAAATTTAACAAATAATGAACAAATACACATACACAGCTTTCAGGTTTTTGCCGCTAGCGGGGAGGGAGCATGCCTCTTCAAGTACCGAGACAGAAAAAGGAATTCTCCGCTCTTTACTCAAACAGGAAGTGGTCTCTCTCAGAGGCCGTTCCCTCCACGCACGGTTTTATTCAGAACTTTCAAAGTGTGGTGTATCATCCACCACTCCACACTAAATGCAGTTCCATTCGCATGGCTTCACACAAAGATATCACTTTTACAACCAGTTCCTTCCTGGCTCCTTCCCAAGCTGGTATAGTAATAAAGAAACTCAGGAATGTGAACGAGGCTTTAATGTGTGCTCTGTGAGACCTCAAACAATGAAGTAACACCTTCAGTGCCCTTCTGAAGGAAGGGACACTAAATCTCCTTATTTAAGTAAGGAGAAACAACAGTATATAAAACAAGATGAAACCTATACAAAAGATATGATAAAGTACAGAAAACATGTTAATATACCTAACACTAAATCAGCTTGGAACACAGACAAAAGATCAACAGGCAAGGACACAGGACATAAAACACCCCGTTTTCCTGAACCAACCTCTGCTGCACAATGACCCCTCCGCTGTCAAGTCTTACCAGGATCATTCTGCCACAATATGAGACATTCTCGTGTTGAACAAAACTCCAAATCTGTCCTCTCCCTGTCAGCAGCAACTTTGCAAGCAAATTCTCGACACTTATCTCCTGCTTATGAGCCCCTGGAGCAAACCAAAGTGCCAGGTTAGGGGAATTTAGGTGTTTTAATATAGTGTCACAAACTGGCTCAGCGTAAGTGACAAAGAGAGAGTTTTGTTAAAAGGTTATTTATTAACCCTAGACTAAAAAGACACAATCATCAGAGGAGTTGACACAAGACGGAGCGGAAGAGAGCGAGCAGCTCAACGGGGCCATCTTTTATAGTCTGTAGGACAGGTGAGCTGCATTACCTGACGATCCTCCCATGCCAGCCAATTATCAGAGAAGTCCAGGCCAGAACTCTGACAGTGGGAGGGCCGTCACAATAGATATATAAAATCAATTAAAAAAACATGTTATTGAATTATGTATAGGAATTTGTATATATCCTCCTTTGTGTTATATTTTGTTTGGTGTTGGTGAATATGACTATTATACCACACCTGCATGCACACGCTCACACACCTCAGTGATCTGAAGCGTCTTTGTTTGAGGCACACGTTATGACCAAATATCATAATATCATAATATCAGGTTCTGTTTGCAAATAAAAGATGATGAATGTGTGTGTTGTGTTACTGAGCAGCGTGCTGGGAAAACATGGCATTAACTGGCTGTGCCTGTGTAACTACCGGGGGTTCAATAAAGTAAACCGTTTATTCATCTGTTTTCCAAGGGACGTGGGAGAAAAAAGAAAAGAAAAAAGGCACTTTTGTGCAAAAGTTTTTAATTTAAGGCCACGCACATTTGCGTTAATCTTGATATGACAGCGTCCATCATCGCGCTGAAAGGACGAGCCAGAGATTGCAGTAAAGGTTGTCTTTAATTCATAACTCAGCAGTAACTGTCGGCCATAACAACGTTAAAACTGTGCGAGTATGAACCTGGCTGACTATCTCACTCTCACTCCTTCACTCATAACCAGCGAATCACCTGAGCCAGTCAGCTGATTCATTTCGAGAATGAAGCAGTTGCTGCTCCGGACATCCTTTGTCACGCGTTTTTTTTTTTTGCCTTGACCCTTCGAAGCAGTGGTTCTATGGAGCTGTAAGCCCAGGGTTCGAAGCACCGTATTGAAGCTTCAGTCTCACACTCTCATCACTAGTCTCAAGCAGCAAGAGACCAGAGAATGGACAAAGAATCGGCCCGGTAAGAACCAAGACGGAGAGGCATGCAGCACCAGTTTCAACAAATCCAAGCACAAGTGAAAGAAATGAGAGAAGAGCAGCAGGACCAAGAGGAAGTCAGGAGAGGCAGACAAAATGAGGATGTAGGTGAACCTGAAGAGAGGCCCAGTCTGACTGGGGCGTGACTCTGTGGCCCACCCACCCACAGAGATCTACCACTACCACTCACTCCAGATGATGATATTGAACATTTTCTCATTACCTTTGAGAGGATGGCTCAAGTCTGCCATTGGCCGAGAGAACAATGGGCAGTGCCACTGGTACCTCTGCTCATGGCAAAGCACGTAGTGCTTATGTGTTCATGGACATTGCTGATTCTGAAATATATGACAAGGTAAAAGATTTTGAGCTCTGAACATTCACCCAGGTGAGACTCCAAGAGAACTGTATGTCCAACTAAGGGATATGTTCTCCAAATGTGTGAAACCAGAAAACTCTACACTGAAAGACATCTCTGAACTGATGATCCTGGAGCAGTTCTTGAGGATGGTCAACCCAGAGCTGGAGGTATGGATCAGAGAACGTGCCTCAAAATCTGCAGAGGAGGCTGTGCAGTTACCAGAGACCTTCATCTCTGCTAGAACAGGATGCAGAAGAACCACTTTTGGCCGGGACAGTTTCACTGCTGGACAAAGTAAGTCTGATGGGGGTGAAAGGGGTGGTGGTACAGGCCAAAGCAGAAGTTTTCCTGTCAACAGACATTTTACACCTGGTAAGGTTAACCCTGCTAAAAAATCACATTCAGGTTCAAAGCCAGACATGCTGCTAATTGCCTGCTGCAGCTTTTTTCTAGGGTAGGCATACCTAGAGAGGTCCGCACAGACTGTGGGACAAATTTTCAGTCTAAACTTCTGCGACAGGTTGATCAGTTACTAGGTATAAAAGGTATCAAAACCACCCCATACCACCCCCAGTCAGATGGACTTGTCTAGCGGTTTAACCAGACACTAAAGAACATGCTGCACACGTTTGTTCCAGAGAATGGCTCAGACTGGGACCAGCAGCTGCCTTACCTGTTGTTTGCCTATCGTGAGGTGCCACAGGCCTAAACAGGATTTTCACCATTTGAACTGCTCTATGGCCACCAGGTGAGAGGTCCATTGAACCTGCTGAAAGAAGGATGGGAGCAGCCAAAGGCAGATGAGGAGAATATTGTGACTTGTGCGGTGAGAATGAGAGCAAGACTGGAAGAAATGACTCTGCTTGCACAGCAGAGCATGAAAGCGGCTCAAAACAGTCAGAAAACATTAACAAGAGTAGCCTACAGAGGACTGACAGAGCTCTTCTTGTCAAAGCAAGTGTGTTTGGGACAACAGTGCATTCAGATCATGATTCTGATTACAAAAAACCTGCCAAACAGGACAGGCTTAAAAAATAAACAAAAATGACACAGTAAAGCACAGAATTAAACATCAAAATGACTTTCAGCCCGTGACACCGCACCAATGTTCCTGACGCTGGCTATATTAGCCCCATGCACATTTACATGTAATAACAATCTCAGTAATCTCAGTGCTTCTGGCTACAGACTTTTCCAATTTGTTCCGTTCACTGTGAATCGATTTATGTTTACCTTCACCCCTTGACCTGCTGTTTCTCATGTTTAACAAGTTACTGGATTCAAATCCCTTCCTCCCTGACGCTTCATTGTTTTTAAGTGGAGGCAGCAATGCACTTCCTGTGCCCAGTGTCCAGCAATTAAGGAAGAAGAAGAAGAAGAGCATGTAACAGCTGTGTTCCCGGTGTGCTCCAGGGAAGGTGAATACATTTCTCTGTGGTGTGAACGAGCTTTAATGCCTCTGAGAAACAGACGCGCCTCAGTGTCTCTTCATTTATAGCAGCAGATTGGTGAATCTGCTGAACCCTGAGCATGCACTGTGACCTCTGACCTCTCTGCATTTCTGTGAGGACTAAAGAGTTAAGACTCAGTGACTGCAGAGGTCATGTCTGTGTTTTCAGAGCAGACTGAAGCTCCAGCTGAACCAACAGGTCTGCCTGCCTGAGCTATCAGGAGGAACATTTCCTGCTCTGACTGCTTCAGCTCATTCCTGGTTCCTGTCTGGCAGGTCCAACCACAAAATCCTTTTCTGTGGAAGCTTTGTTCCAGACAGGAAGGCCGCTCTCCGCTCGATTCCTGAGAACTGCTTTCAAAACACATAAACCAAACATGCAGAGAAAGGTGGAGGAGGCTCCATCACTGTGTTTGCTGTTGAAGGTGATTTCAGAAAACAGAAATGAGAACAAAAAATTAAAGTGGCTCGGACAGTTTTTCTCCAACAATATCACGACAAGAGTTTGCAAAAATGTCCTAAAACTGACATTTCTGCACATTCTGTATATGAAGCCTCACACACAACCCCAGCTCCCAAAACATCAGGTCTCTGTGGAAACTAAACAAAAACAGACTCTCATAAACCTATATTTTAATACAACATAGAAAAAATATCAACCGTTCCAACAGAATATGAAAATCAGAGCTCATTTTGAGTTTGATGGCAGTGGCACAGCCAGAAAGGTTGTTACAGGTCTGTGTTTCCTGCTGTGCAGCATCTGTAAACATCTGGAACTGAGGAGAGCAGCTGCTGGACTTTGGGAGAAGCCCTGTTCTATCTGATAGAGGAGTCCAGCTGCTCAGCAGTGTTTTTGGTTCCTGATGCTCCAGATGTTCTCAGCTGGTCAAAGGTCAGGACTGCAGGCCGGTTCAGCACCTGGACTCTTCTGCTGTGAAGCTGTGCTGCTGGAATAGCTGCAGGATGCAGTTCAGCATCGTTCTGCTGAAATATGAAGGACAGGTTCCACTTTTCCTCAGTCCATTTCTTTTTTTTTGGCCACAGCGGCTTTATTGACAGTGTAGATGTGGCAGGAAAGTGGGAGAAGGGATGGGGGAAGACATGCAGGACAGAGTGACAGGCCGGGACTCAACCCTGTGGTGCCTGCTTCCAGCCTCGCGGCAAACATGGTCGCCTGCTCCACCACTGAGCCACCCTGGTGCAGTTTCCTCAGTCCATTTTAAATGAGCTTTTGCTCTGAGACGGTGCTGTTTCTGGATCAGGTTCACATGTAGCTTCTTCTTTAACTTGCATCTGTGATGAGCTGTGCTCGCAGACACTGATTTCTGGAAGCCTTTCTGAGCCCATGCAGTGATTTCCAGCACAGAATCAGGCCTGTTTTTACCACAGTGCTGCCTGGAGATCACAGCCTCATCCCATACAACAGATTAATGGGACAGGAGTGCAGAGACTTAATACTGCTAAAATTTCCAAATTGTAAGCAAATAAAACAGCTCTTATGTTGCTGCCACGCTGCAACTTGGTTTAATGCAGTAACCTGAACTGTCCATCAAATTGACCAATCACATTAGGCTCTGCAGTGAAGCTGCAGCACTCATGTGTGCGATGCTTCTTTGAGTGTGTGGCTGCTGAGTTCTACATGCAAGTTGTTGAATTTATATATAAAGAATGAATACCAGCACTCGCAAAATTAAATTATTCTCTCAGATTATGTTTGTTCTTGTGCGTGACTTTTGACATAAAATAATTCCATATTCTGCCTCTCTTTTTATAACCAATCACATCACTGAACTGTTGCCAGTTAACCTAAGCAGCTGCAAACTGTATCTCCAGCTGTTTCTTTTTAGTACCACTTACTTTTCCAGGCTTTCGTTGCCCTGTCACAACTTTGAAGAGACATGATGCTGCCATCAAATTCAAAATGAGCTCATATTTTTTCTTAAAATGGAACATTTATTCAGTTTAAACATTGGACATGTTTTCTGTGTTCTATTATGAATTAAATATGGGCTGCATCATTGCATTCTGGTTTTATTAAAATTTTACACAGAGACCCAACTTTTTTGGAAGTTGGTTTGTACATGAAGAAGTGGACAGTGAGCAGGCATCTAATGCATCATCTCTGATGTGACTGAAGTTTTGAGATTAAAAACAAGAAATGAAGAGATTCCTTATCTGGCCAAAATTATTAAACCCCCCAAAACCTTATCCCCAGAGAGACATGCCTGCTCCCAGACTACCAAAAAAGAAACCAAGAAACCCTTCTTGAGCCAGGACTACTAGACTGTCTTACACTTTCAACACTGCTCGAACCTTCGTCAGACTCAGTGTTAGTCTCATGGTTGGTGTCACGGTCAGAGTCTACAGGAGGATGGTCTAGACAGTCTGAGAAATTATCACTCAGTGGAATGCAGCCTCCTGCTTGTTCTGCTCCACTCACAGTGTCCTCCTTCGTCTGAAACATCTTCTCAAAATAAGTCCTATATGGTCTAGATGGCAAACCACACTCAAAATCAGATGACTCAGTTGACACTGCACTTTCCCTTTGTATGGAATGATCTGTGGTGACCCTCTTATGCCGCTTATGGGCTTCTGACAGCTTATCTGGTGTACCTTGTGAGTTCTCCAGCACTGGCATTCGCACAAAGTCTCCTATGGGCAGATGATTATCCCTGTGTAATGTCCTGACTCTGCCCTTGCCATTTTGGGATTTTACTTTTAGACTTGCAAGTTTGGCATTCTGGTCACAACAACATAGGGAATGTCACACCAGCGATTCTCAAGCTTGTGTTTCCCTTTTATTCCAAGATTTCTCACCAACACTCTGTCACCAGGTTCTAGAGTCTGGACCACAAGTCTCTTGTCATAATTCCTCTTGTTTCTCAAGTGCAACTTGCCAGAGGCTTCTGCAGCCAGCTCATAAGCCTTCTGCAAGTCCTCCTTCAGCTTGGTGACATAGGAAGAGTGCTGATGTTCTGTCTCTTCATTGAGACGTGTCCCAAAACACATATCCACTGGAAGTCTAGCTTCTCTTCCAAACATCAAGAAGTATGGGGAACATCCGGTAGCATCACATTTAGTGCTGTTATCAGCGTGTACAAGATGTGTAACGTACTGACTCCATTGTCGCTTCTTTTCTTGCTTCAGGGTTCCTAACATCGCTAACAAGGTCCTGTTAAATCGTTCAGGCTGTGGATCACCCTGAAGATGGTATGGAGTAGTCCGCGACTTCCGTATGCCAAGTATCTTTAACATTTCTTTAATAAGTCTCGACTCAAAGTCTCGTCCCTGATCTGAATGAATCCGGGCTGGCAAACCGTAGTGTACAAAGTACTTCTCCACCAAAACCCTGGCGACTGTAAGAGCCTTCTGGTTTTTGGTTGGAAATGCTTGGGCATATCTTGTGAAATGGTCTGTGATCACTAGCACATTACTTATTTCTTTGGAGTCAGGTTCCATGGACAGGAAATCAATACAGACCAGCTCCACTGGCCCTGTGCTGACTATTTGATGCAGTGGTGCAACTCTTTGGCAACTCTTTTCCACACCCATATGAACTAAGTCATCATGCATGGATTTCAGCACCACAGCTCTGAATTCAACAGGTAGCACCAGTTGATACATTTTTTCTCCTGCACGATTTATACTCAATCTGTGAAGGAGTTTGTCTTTCATAACCAACTTCCCCATCTCTCTTTTCATGGCAAGTAAGTCTGGGTTTGACTTGATCTCATTTGGCCATTTGCCACTTTTTATGGCCTCAATTGTTGGTCTTATCAGAGGATCTTGTTCCTGTGCTGCAATTAGCTCAGGCTTGGACAATTGCCTCAGAGTGTTCAACTGCAAGTTTGTTGAAAAGGTGTAAACATCAGGCACGCAATCTGGATGGGCTCCAAGTTGCTGTGCGTATCTTGGTGAGTCCTCAGGAGAATTAAGGCCACCAACTCTCTGGCAAATAGACTTAACACTCCCCTGAGAGATATTTTGCCATCCTGTCTTCCTTTTTTCTGACTCCATCCGGGACAACAGATCAGCCTCGATGTTGTTCCTGCCAGGTCGGTAAACAATGTCAAAGTCATACACTGACAAATCTGACAACCATCTATGTCCTGTCGCATTAAGTTTTGCTGATGTAAGGACATAGGTCAGCGGGTTGCTATCAGTGTGCACTGTGAAGCGGGCTCCGTAGAGATAATCGTGAAATTTCTCAATCACGGCCCACTTAAGAGAGAGAAATTCCAGCTAATGGATGGGATAATTCTTTTCTGATGAACTAAGTTTACGGCTGGCAAATGCAACTGGCCTAAGCCCTTCCGGATGCCCTTGATACAAGACTGCACCAAGACCAGACAGGCTAGCATCCACATGCAGCACATATGGCTTACTAGGGTCGACAAAGGCTAGAACTGGTGCATTGGTGAGGCAGGTTTTAATGGCTTCAAATGCCTCAGTGCACGCTTGATCCCATCTGTCTCCCAAGGGATCCCTCTCATCCAGATAGGTATGATTCTGCCCTATCTTGGGTTTCCTTCCCCACCGATAGTATCCACAAAACCCTAGAAATGATCGCAAGGTCTGAAGGTTGTGCCGCCTGGGCCAGGTCACAACGGCCTCCACTTTGCCTGGGTCAGCTGCAACACCTTGTGCTGACACTATGTGACCCACATACTTGACTTGCGTCTGACAGAACCGACATTTGTCAAGTGAAACCTTGAGTCCTGCCTCTTTGAGTCTGTCCAACACTTTCAGGAGTCTCTCTTCGTGCTCCTCTAGTGTCTTCCCAAACACTATCAAGTCATCCAGGTAAACTAGTACCTGGAGCAAGTTCATGTCACCGACGACCCTCTCTACCAACCTTTGAAAGGTCGCAGGAGCTCCAGTGATGCCTTGAGGCATCCGCTAAAATTGAAAGGAAACCTAGAGGACATATGAAAGCGGTTTTCTCTTTGTCCTTCTCCTTCATGGCTATCTGAGGGTAGCCACTCCTTAAGTCCAGGACTGAAAACCATTTGCTTCCAGATAGTTGTAACCCATATGAAGTATTGGGCTACTAAGCCTGTTTATGTGATCTAAGTTGCAATACTTGTTTGTCCCAGTGAAGCATGTTTTGTGTGAGCACACCACAGTGATCTCGGCACGCTGACTTTGATAACGCCAGAACCAACTAGCAATTAGCTAGAGCTGACGAGTAAAAAAGCTTACGATAAATAAGTGAAGAAAGATAAAGGGGAGAAATATGAGTTCCATGTCCAAACAGTGTCTTTCCTGGGATTTGTCATCGCACCTGACAGCATTCAACCAGACCCAGCTAAGGTAAAAACACTGGTGGATTGTCCCATACTGTTCACCCGGAAACAGCTGCAAAGTTTTTTAGGTTTTGCCAATTTCTATCGGCGGTTCATCAGAGACTACAGTTGTGTTGTGTCCCCATTAACCGCTCTTACCTCTCCTAAGCAGCCCTTTCTCTGGACTCCCTATGCCCAAGAGACATTCGACCACCTCAAGGATCTCTTTGCTACCGCCCCAATTCTGATACAACCGGATCTGTCACAACTGTTCATTGTGGAAGTGGGCGACTCAGATGCTGGGGTAGGAGCTGTCTTATCCCAGTGAAAGAATGACACATTACATCCATGCGCTTTCTTCTCTCACCGTCTTTCTCCTGCAGAGTGGAACTACGATGTTGGGGACCGGGAACTCCTGGCCGTGAAGCTGGCACTGGAGGAATGGCATCACTGACTTGAGGGAACTGAACAACCCTTTATTGTTTGGATAGACCACAAAAATCTCTCATACATCCAAAAGCCCAAAAGGTTAAATGCTCGTCAAGCCAGGTGGTCACTGTTCTTCACCAGGTTTAACTTCACAATCTCTTACCACCCTGGCTCCCATAACGGCAAACCTGACGCCATTTCTCACCTGTTTTCTGATCCTGAGCTCCATCCACCAGAAGAAACCATCCTCCCAATGTCCCGGGTAATTGGGGCTTTAACCTGGGAACTGGAGACCTTGATCCGGGCTGCGCGACAGGATGAACCGGATCCCAGGACCGGTCCCACCAACCAATTGTATGTACCCACCTCAGTCTGGGCTAATGTGCTGCATTGGGCCCACACTGCCCGCTTTACCTGCCATCCTCATGTGTTTCCAACTATCACATTTCTTCAGCGCTCATTTTGGTGGCCCTCATTGACCCGGGTTGTCCGTGACTACATCGTCGCCTGCCCCATCTGTGCCCGGAAAAAGGTGTCTTCGGCTCCCTCTACTGGCTTATTAAGACCTTTGCCCATACCTGGGCGCCCTTGGAGCCACATCTCCCTCGATTTTGTCACAGGCATGCCCCCATCCTCTGGTAACACTGTTATCATGACTATAATTGATCGTTTCTCTTAAAGCGGCTCACCTTGTCGCTCTGCCCAAGCTCCCTACAGCTCTGGAAACGGCCCGCCTGCTCACCGACCATGTCTTCCATCTCCATGGGATTCCTCAGGATGTGGTTTCAAATCGCGGCCCCCAGTTCACGTCCCATGTTGCCGACGGATGTGGAGATCTACCCGAGCTGCCCTTCTCTGCACCTCTGCGCGGAATAAACAGATGGCTGACCGGCGCTGCCGTCCTGCTCCCACGTATTCCCCAGGGCAAAAGGTTTGGCTATCTACTAAGCATATCAATCTCCGATCAGAATCGAAGAAACTCTCCCCTTCCTTTATCGGCCCTTTTGAAATCAGTTCTGTTATAAATCCTGTCTCTGTCCAGTTGAACTTACCTCATCACATGAGGATTCATAATTCTTTCCATGTCTCACAGATCAAGCCTGTTAGATCCAGCCGCCTGTGCCCTCCGTCCACGCCCCCTCCGCCCACCCGGGTCACTGGTGGTCAGCCTGCTTACTCTGTCTGTCGATTGTTGGATGTCCGCTGGAGGGGTCGTGGCCTCCAGTATCTTGTGGATTGGGAGGGGTATGGTCCGGAAGAGCGTACTTGGGTGCCTCGTTCTGCGATTCTGGACCCTTCCATGGTCCAGGAGTTCCATCGTAGGCACCCGGACAGGCCTGGAAGGTTGCCAGGAGGCTCCCGTTGAGGGGGGGGGGTACTGTCATAGTCCCTGCCCTCTCCGGCCAGCAGTGTGTTGTGTGGGAGTGTTATTGTTGTTCTTGGGCAGGCTCGGCATTTGTTCCACCCTCTGGCCAGCCTCTTCTGGCTGTGGGCTGCACACCTGTTTTCCATCACTGATTACGCACCTGTTTTCCCTGATCCTCACCTGATTTGTATTTACTCGTCTGGCTCTAAGGGGACCGGCTGGCCGGAACGGTCCCCGGCGGCGCCACTCACCCGCCTCTCCTCCGCCTGACCAGCCCGGTGGGGGGTGTCTGCTGGACCCCTGCGAACGGGCGCTGGACCTCTGTCACCGATGGCTCCGGCAGCCCTGTGATAAGCAAGGGAGACAGCCTGGCGCGTCAGTCTCCACGGGCTGTTATTGGACTTCCCCGGGCTGATGGACACCATGCCTACATTGACGAGGGGCTATGTAGTGCATATCATGAGCTGGGCTGCACTTCCGGTCCCTGTTCCGTGGTTGGAGGCGGCCACGGACAGACCGACCTCTGCACCCGTACCTCTCCCACGGGTGGGGGCGGCCAGGCCCAAGCCTTCACCTCCAGCCTCAGTCAGTCCCAGCTCCACGTCTCCAGCTCCCTCTCTGGCCCCAGCTCTAGCTCCCTCTCTGGCCCCAGCTCTAGCTCCCTCTCTGGCCCCAGCTCTAGCTCCCTCTCTGGCCCCAGCTCCAGCTCCCTCTCTGGCCCCACCTCCAGCTCCCTCTCTGGCCCCAGCTCCAGCTGCCTCTCTAACTCCGGCTTTCCGTCAGCCACAGTCAGCCGCCGTAGCTCCGGCTGTCCCCTCGGTCAGCCGCCGTAGCTCCGGCTTCCCCACCGGTCAGCCACCGTAGCTCCCGGTTTCCCCCGGTCAGCTGTTCCGTCAGCTTTCCCGCCGCTCCAGTCAGCTGTTCCGTCAGCCTTCCCGCCGCTCCAGTCAGCTGTTCCGTCAGCTTTCCCCAGCTCCAGTCAGCCGTAGCGTCGCCAGCTTCCTCTCAGTCAGCCGTAGCGTCGCCGGCTTCCTCACCCCCCTCTCAGTCAGCTGTAGCTCCAGCTTCACCCCTTCTCAGTCAGCAGTAGCTCCAGCCCCTTCAGTAGCTGTAGCTCCAGCCACTGAAGGGGCTGGAGCTACAGCCACTGAAGGGGCTGGAGCTGCAGCCCCTTCGCTCCCTTCAGCTCCCTTCGCTCCAGCTTCGCTCCCTTCGCTCCCTTCAGTCCCCTCAGCTTTGGTCCCTTCACTCCCCTCAGCTGTGGTCCCTTCACTCCCTTCAGTCCCCTCAGCTTTGGTCCCTTCACTCCCTTCAGTTCCCTCAGCTTTGGTCCCTTCACTCCCCTCAGCTTTGGTCCCTTCACTCCCTTCAGCTTCGGTCCCTTCAGTCCCTTCAGCTTCGGTCCCTTCAGTCCCCTCAGCTTCGGTCCCTTCACTCCCTTCAGTCCCCTCAGCTTTGGTCCCTTCACTCCCTTCAGTACCCTCAGCTTTGGTCCCTTCACTCC
The DNA here is from genome assembly GCA_024447675.2 of Pterophyllum scalare. Taxonomy (NCBI): domain Eukaryota; kingdom Metazoa; phylum Chordata; class Actinopteri; order Cichliformes; family Cichlidae; genus Pterophyllum; species Pterophyllum scalare. The sequence continues at coordinate 1,221 of JAMQGT020001172.1, read as the reverse complement.
CTTCAGTCCCTTCAGCTTTGGTCCCTTCAGTCCCTTCAGCTTTGGTCCCTTCAGTCCCTTCAGCTTTGGTTCCCTTCAGTCCCCTCAGCTTCGGTCCCTTCTCTCCCTTCAGTCCCCTCAGCTTTGGTCCCTTCACTCCCTTCAGCTTTGGTCCCTTCACTCCCTTCAGCTTTGGTCCCTTCTCTCCCTTCAGTCCCCTCAGCTTTGGTCCCTTCAATCCCTTCAGCTTTGGTCCCTTCACTCCCTTCAGCTTCGGTCCCTTCACTCCCTTCAGCTTTGGTCCCTTCACTCCCTTCAGCTTTGGTCCCTTCACTCCCTTCAGCTTCGGTCCCTCTAGTCCCCTCAGCTTCGGTCCTTCCAGTCCCCTCAGCTTCGGTCCCTCCAGTCCCCTCAGCTTCCTCGTCCTCTGTCCCTTCAGCTTCCTCGTCCTCTGTCCCTTCAGCTCCCCCGTCCTCCGTAGTTTGGCTTCCCTTGGTTTCCCCAGTATCAGCCTTCCCTCAGCTGCAGGCAGCCGCTCCACAACCACCATCCACACCACCTCCATCATCTGCCGCTCAGCCCGAGCCGCCAGGGGGTCCCGCTCCGTCCGAGCCGTCAGGGGGCCCCGCTCTTCTTCGCCGCCGCCGCATGCCACGCGGCCGTCCGCCCGAGGGTCCCGCTCCATCCGAGCCGTGAGGGCCCCGCTCTTCGTCGCCGCCGCCGCTGGGAGCGCGGTCGGCCTCCCCCTTCGTCGCCTGGTGCCCCTCTTCCTCGTCGCCAGCCGCCGCTGGGAGCGCGGTCAGCCTCCCCCTTCGTCGCCTGGTGCCCCTCTTCCTCGTCGCCGCCGCCGCTGGGAGCGCGGTCGGCCTCCCCCTTCATCGCCTGGTGCTCCTCTTCCTCGTCGCCGCCGCCGCTGGGAGCGCGGTCGGCCTCCCCCTCCGTCGCCTGGTGCTCCTCTTCCTCGTCACCGTCGCCGCTGGGAGCGCGGTCGGCCTCCCCCTTCATCGCCTGGTGCTCCTCTTCTCGTCGCCGCCGCCGCTGGGAGCGCAGTCTGCCTCCCCCTTCGTCGCCTGCTCCTCTTCGTCGCCACCACCGCTGGGTGCGCGGTCGGCCTCCCCCTTCGTCTGCTCCTCTTTGTCGCCGCCGCTGCTGAGAGCGCGGTCGGCCGCCCTGCGACCCCTTTGGACTCCTTGTTTTTGGACTCTGGGGCCTGGGTCGCCCCTCCGACCTGTTTTTTCCTTT
>JAMQGT020001171.1:0-51059 GCA_024447675.2 Pterophyllum scalare | reverse complement strand
CTACATATACACACACAAGTCTACAGTCTGGGTCACTTCTGATGTACGGGATCAAAATATACACAGTGAATCGATATCAGCAACTAAGATAAATGTACAAATATTAATTACATTTTGCTCCATAACGAAGCTACTTCAAATGCTCCATTAATATGAAGCAGTTCATATTAAGAATGCTGATGTAGTCACAGCAAACAGTGCACGTCATTAAGTCCTCATGATGTAAGCCCGCAATTCCTTGGGAATCTAGTTACAACAAGAAGCTGGTAGTCGATTGGTGGTCTATTTACACCCCTGCTTTCATCTAGACTGCCATTGGCTGCCAATGATGCTGCTGTTGATCTCTTTCTCTTGCTGAGGGGTTTGGCTATTCTTCACCAATCAGTCTCTGAACTTGTGGATGTCGTTGGAGAGGCGGTAGAAGGGGTAGGAGGCTTCGTTGGCATGGGGACAGTTGTAGGTGCACTTGCAGGACTCGATCATCATGATGTTCTTGTAGAAGGTCTCACCGTCCTCGCAGCGGAACTTGACGCGGATGGTTCTTGTGTCGTGGGGGCTGCAGCAGCGGCTGTCCACACAGGTTCCACAGTACCTGGGCTTGTACTTCTTCAGGCTGGAGCAGCCGGCGTAGGTGAACTTCACCGGCTGGCTTGACCTCTTGGTTCTGCTGCACTTCTTTCCCTTCTGCAGAAGAATGGACATAAGAGAGATGATTATTAGTTGTGCACTGAGGCCCAGCTGTGATGTTTGTTCAGCATCATGCATGCTTCCATTGGATTCATTCAGACTGACTCAAGCTTACCTTTAGACTAGAGTAAGGTGACTGGGTGCATGGCCGCACTTCACAGATTCTTGACTCTCTGACCAGCTTGCATTCGCTGTTGTTGTTGGTGACTCGAGTGGAGATGCCAGTTCCACAGCTCTTGGAGCACTGGGACCAGGGTGTGGTTTGGATTATGCACTTCTGGCTATCGAACATGACTTCCACTTGTGGTCTGTATACTATGATTAAAGAGAAGAAATAAAGACATTAGCAACTTAGAATATATTTTATTTTACCATCTCACATGAATCCAGAAGGAAAACTTTCAGAATTAAAGACTGCTTTCTTACCTGGTAGGGACTTTGGTCTTCCCTTGACAATTGAAATGAGCTCATTCCTGTTGGTGAGGTCTTGTTCCAGATCGTCTGTCATTGAGTCTTTGCCAAAGATCTTCTCTAGGATGTCTGTCTCCTTGCCATCATCACACGCCCACTCTTCACAGCACTGGCCTGCTACCTTAACCAGTCTGGGGTTTGCACAGCCCAAATTGGGAAGAGAGAGCTCCTGTGGGCACAGCGGGACGCATCCCACTGCCCCATCAATGCATGTGCACTGGTGTTTACAGTTGGGCTGGAAGCTCTCTCCATTCTGGTAGATCCTGCTGTTGTACTCGCAGGGTCTGCCCTCTGACTTGGCTGCAACAGGGAGAAAAAAAACAGAAGGAAAGGAATGTTATTCTTTCCTGCTTTGCTCAAAGACTTCTGCTGAAGACATCACATGGCTGCCAGATAAGGATCAGTTAAACTGTGAAATTCTTCTAGCTGCCTGAGGAGTCTCTTTCCCTCCACAGTGGGCTGCCTGTGCTTTGAGGTATAGACTAGTTTCCTCCTAGCTGCATTCCACAGTGTTGAAATCACATAGGTTCCCATACTCTTGAATAAAAATCCCTCTCATTACAAAAAAAAAAAGTATTCAGGCTAAGTCAGAAAGGCATGCACATGCAAAGGCAGATGATCTTTATACATACCTCGACAGATGCCACGAGTGGTAGCAGCAGCAGAACTGGCTCCAAAGTTACGCTCCGAGTCCTCTAGTGTGGTCGCAAGGCTCGGTCAGACTACAGTCCTCGTTCAGCTGTCTGGCGCAAACTTTGCAGAAGCCGCAGCCATCCAGGACGACGCTCACGCCGGGTGCGCACTGGGGCATCTCCAGCGGGCACGTAGGCACAGGGGGGCAGGAGGAGGAGGAGGAGAGGACCTGTATGGCCAAAAACAAAATCTTCTTTTAGAAACATTTTAAATCATCCGGCACATAATGTCTCACAGCAAGATAAACTCAATCTTAAAAGAACACCTACTCCTCTCTGTGGGTTAAGTATAAGAAATTAAAACTGTAAAACGTGTCTTTTTGTATATATTTCAATGAAGAGAAAGAAAACTCACCAGGTTGAGGCTTCCAAGGAAGGCAACGACAACAGTAAGCATCAGCATCTTGGATAAAATTTCTTGTGCGCGTTCAAGAGGAATCCTGCTCTCGGTTTAAGAAAAGTGTCTTTTCTGATGAGTCCTTAGGTATTTCCTCTCTTAGTCGTTTGTCTCTCTTAATGTCTTTGCTGTAGCTCATATTGCGTTAGAGGCTCCTTCAGCAGCAGATGAAGCTCTAGTAAAGCGCTTGCAGTCTGCTGAGGTCCGGCCACCTCCGTACTTTTATACGGTAGTGAGAAGCTGACGTCGTCCCTGGCCTGCCTGCTGAACTGTTCCCAAACTATGCCAGGAATGTTTCTCGGCGCATTTTCCATCCAAGACTTAAGCTCCACCCTGTCTAAACCTTTCTCTCTTTTTTTCTCAAATGGATTTTTCCCCCTGAATCCCATCTGAACACACTTTTCCGTCTCACATTTTTCCCTTCTTGTTTATCCCTCCCGCCCCCTTTCATTTTATTCCTCTGCTCGTCTCTCACGTCTATAACGTCAGCTTCGTTTGAGTTTTCTAAGGGATGCTTTATTATCACTTTTTTTTGTCAGCAGTTGGATTTTAGGGTGTCTCTCTTGTTTAAACTTGTCGGGTGCTATCAAATGATTTAAAAATCCAAATCCCGCAGAATATCCCCAAATAGCATCTCAAGATTTATAGATCATACCAAGAACTTTAATAACTTTAATATGAATTAATTTAAGTGTCAGTTATGCTGTGAAAATATTCGATTGTTGCTGATTACTGTGCCATAAATCCTTTTGCTGACACATTAATCAGAACAGTTTATTAAATACACTTTTAAAACACGTTGAATGCGTTTAAAATAACTCTACGAACTTTTCTCTGTGTCTCAAATGGCAGAAATACGTTGAACAGTCTATTTCTGGCTCTCCGGTGCCTTTATTCAGGGGAGCTAAGCACTTCCAGATGCGCACCAGAGCTCAGACGTAACAATATTGCCATATTTGGTATGGCAGTAGCTTGCATTATTAACATATTTCTCTCCCCTTGGCCAGCATTCCTGACAACATAAAAGCTTGTTAAATATGTTCCTTTGCTTTTATCCTTGTGCAGTGCAGTTTGACTTTTCACACAAAGTGTCCGTCACGTTTCGTGGGGGAAGAAAGAAAGTGGGTCCCGCTGTAGGTGAAGTGATCCAATTTTCCGCAAGAGATGCGGTGGTGTTTGTGATGTTGGTGGGGGGAGACAAATACTTGGTCTTTGTCTACTTTTTAACAACACGGGTCTCAATAAGTCCCTTCCACCTGAGTTTTGAAATGATTCCGAGTTATAGTAGCTTTCAAGAGATGGAAGCGAAGTGCGTAAAGACGCAATATACACCGATGTCACTGCCACGAAGGGATGGCAGATTCCAAACAGGATATTTTGCATGAGGGCAAAGAGTTTATTTGTGTTTATACGGATCGGGCATTTCACTTCTCCCCTCTTGCCTGTAGTCTAATGTGTAGACTTTACATAACGGTACAGTGAGACCGCAGCACTGAACAAGACGGCTGAAGAGCCTCTCCGGTGAGTTTGGACTTCTTTTGTTTTTCAGTTTGTTCTAGTGTCACTGACTTTGATGGCTAGCCTCGGAAGAAAATCCCCTTAATACGATAGCATCGGAGATGAATTGCTTTTATAAGACAAACCAGTCAAAAAATAAATAACTCCTGGTAATGCGTTTTGAGGGACTTTGTTTTCCCGCGACACTGAATTTCTTTTTTTTAAATATATATATATTTATAGGATCTTCTAGTAGCCTATAGGTTTCTCCACGTGGGCTATCTGGACTTAGGTTGTGATTTGTTTTTACATACTTCCACTTCGAGACACTAGATGGTGATGTGTAAAGAATAACAGGTGGGTTACATGGTTTTTGTTTGTTTGTTTGTTTGTTTAAAGACTGACCAGAATACAGAAGTCACTTCATCTTTAAATAGAAGAGGTCATTTTCATGTGATAACACTGCTGATGCGTTTAGCCTCTTACTCACGTCTGTGTGAGTATTTAGACTGGGGGTGTGCGTGTGTGCGCAGCCTTTTTGGATAAGGGGTGTGTCTTTGTGAGCACATGTGCAGTGGTCCTGTGTGCGCTGGAAAACCTGCATTCTGAAAATGTGGTGGTACATGTGCCTATGTAAGTGGCACATTTATATGATTTTAAAGGGAGATTTTACACTGAACATCCTTGATGAGGAAAGTTGGATTTCTGGGAACTTAATTGTGCAATCATTTTTATTTAATGTCACAAAATTATGTAAAGAGTAAACCCTTAATTGAGAGAACACTCCTTTAATGTTAATTTATGCTACTTTTTTCTTTGATTGTTCTCTGCTAAGTTGTCCTACAGTGTACTGTGTATGTATGATAACATGTCTGCATCTGTCCTTGTGTTACAATGATGGGAAACAGTGTTTTTATTGCACGTCAGTGGAGAATAACACATAGCAATATCCATCCCATTATTCCCCATTGATTTCAGGAAACATTCCAAAAGCTGGATGTGCGTCTTTCTGCTGTCATTGCCGTGGCATAATAGTTTCCACTAAAGCTATTTGAGAACCCCATCACACAAACAGCGTATAGCACACTCCTTTGACCCTCAGTGATGACAAGGGGCTTCCTCTCCACAGAAATGGTGATTGGATTGTTCTCACTGCTCTGTATCTAAGCAACTTCAAAGCCTCTGGCGGGGATGTTCAAGCAGTTTCACTGTTGACTGATGGTGGAGAGATTCTGTGTTGTCTCAATGCTCAGTGGCCATTGTCAGAGCCCACCAGGTCCACATGACACAGTGGCCCTCAGAATCAGTCCTCAGGAAGTCTAGACCAGCAGCATCCATCAGTTTCCTTAGTTATGTCTAGGAGACAGATGGAACAGGACAGCACAGTCTGACATGTTTAAACAGCAGATTCCATTGTAGTATATCCAAGATAGATGTCATAACTAGCAAGCAGTGTGTTCTAGCAACACTTCCTTTCTCTGTCAGAGCACGGAGCAGCAGGAAGTCTGATGAGTTACAGCTTGTTCACATATGAAAGGCTGCTGAGATTAAGCCAGCAATTAAAACACAGAGTCAAGTTCTGAAGGAATATACATCTGATCATGAATTTCGGATGTAGCATTTGACAACAGGTTTCCTGATTCATTAAGAAGGGAAACAGCCGAGTGAAGGTTGATCTGAAGTGCTTGACTGTTATATCTTTGTTATACTGGCATACATATTCAGGAAGTAAAGGTCTTATTGTAATTAAAATCTCTTTTTTAAAGAAGTTATAATGTACTGTTAATATCTGCAGCATTGTTTGGGGATATTTTTCCACGATATAACATCATTTTGGGTCTGATGATGAGTTGGATTGTCTGTTTGTTTCATTACTAGTGTTCTGAAATAGGTTTTGATTCTGTCATCTGCTGCAATTCCACATTTTAAAAACATGTAGTAAATTGAATGTGCTAATTATCACATAACTGCCCATAAGAGGTAATTTCCTGCACACATCCAAAACATTTCTGTGTTTGGTAAAAGATTAGGGTGATCTTTCCTCTTTCTTTTTTTTTTAGCATTCTTGCTTTTTTAGTCATCAGTGATGCATCAGTTTTGTGTAAAAATCACATATTCTTCCACACCGGCTAGTTTTGAATACTTACAGTAACTCCAGCATCACATCGGCTTTCCTTCAACCCTCTTGCTGTATAAAGCTGAAAGGCCTGAGGTCAGAGGAGCAGTATATACTTTGCTCACTGCGGAAATGTTATGTGCTGTGTGAACCAGCAAAGTTAGAGAACATGCTGATCTTGAGATATAAAACATTAACCATCCAGGCCATTTCTATAGTGGTCCTAAGAATCTTCTGGCGCTGTCAACAAATGACAAAAGAGGAACTTCCTGTTTGTCCAAAAAAATGTACTTTGGAGCTCTGATAACATAGAAACATGTCCTCCATTGCATCCTAAATTAATCATAGCAAAGACAAGTTCAAGGTAAAATGCCTCTTGATACTTGGCTCCGGTGCCATAGCTTTAAGGTTTAGTGCATTCCAGGAGTCATTGTGCAATGAGGATCAAATGCACTGGTGTGTCTGATTTTGCTCAACCTGCCTGCTCCGGTTGTAGATGAACATCAAGGATAACATTAACAGATCCCATGAAAAGACCGCAATACACAAACCTTTGCTGGTCTATAAGTCATTACTGAATTTACTGGGTACTATGTTCTTATTCACTAATACACATTTGCTGTTACTTTATCTGTGAGATTTTTACCCTGTTTTTCCTCTTTTATTTGTAATTTTACTTCGAGGCACTTTCCTGAATACGCTGATTGCGCTCAACTGTGAGTTAAGTGCCTGTATATGGTCGATTAACTATGGTAAATGATGATAAATGTTACTGCATCTTTTTCTTTCAATGAAATTCGGCTTGTTGATGCGATTTAAAAGGTTTCATTCACTCAATATTGTACGGTAAAATCTTATAGCTGCTATTTAAAATATAATATCCACCGATGTTACTCTACAAGGACCCATTTTTATATCTTTATTTTATGACCTTTTTTTCTTCTTTTCTGTGCTTAAAAAAGTTGCCTGACTGCTTAGAGTGAAATATCCTCTGTGCACCTGTGTAATCATACATGTCACTTCAGACATCTAGGATCTTAGGATGAGTCCAATCATAACAGAGAAGTAAAGAGCTGCTGCTGCTGCTCGTGGTGCTGCTTCACCCACAGCTGGGGCACTGATTTGATTATATAGCTGCACAATGTACCAGCCAGGTGTGCCTAAAGTATGAGGGCTTTCCTTCATCTAAAGTAAGCCAAATTCCTCAGCATGGAGAGAGAAAAAAAAGAGGCTTTCTTTTGTGCCACGTCCATCTATGATGAGGAATGATAGGGGGAGGGGGGGAGAAGTCTGAGTGGGGGGCAGGTGTTAGTGTTGGGCAGAGGGTGGTGGTGGCTGGTGATCCTGGCTGGGGTGGAAAAAAGGAATGTGGGGCTCCTGGAATGTACTGGAATGTTTAGAGCAGTCGAGGATAATTGAGTGAATCTGGAACAAGAAAAGACAAACTGAGGTCCCGCGGTGGAAGAATGTGCTTCTGGGACGTCTGAAGAAACATTCCATCCATTCAGACAGCTTCACCCGGCCCAGAACCTTCCTTAGATGGCACCATAGGGAATACAACCCCTCACACCATGCGCTATACTTTTTATACCTACATATTTAACACTCCTCTTCCCTTCACAACCTTCTTTCCCTACACATCATGCAAGAAAAGTCTCTTTTTAGATATTTGCTTTTGAAGAATTTGTGCAGTATTTGTTAAAGTCTGCCAAGAGCAAAGCAGATTCATGTCTTCAGAAAATCAAGTTCAAGAACGGAGATGTGGACATTGTTCCTTTATTTTGAAATGTATTTTGACCTTGGTTGGAATGCTGTGGGAATCACGCTACTCCATCTGTCTTTATGTTCCTAGTTTTATCAAGATCCACTTGCTATCCTTTTTGTAATTGACTAATTTTTTTTCCCTGGGATACAAATGTTATTATTCATTATCATGCAACAAGTTTAGGTCAAGGAGATTCCTTACTTTATTAGCAACAGCAGTTTGTTTCCTAATGCTTCTCTTTTGCTTTTACAACACATACTGCAGCTGTTTGACCTAAAATACCCCCCCCCCAAATAAGATGTGGAAATACTTATTATCAATCTGCCAATGCATACTTTATCAGTGTTGTTAAGAAATTCTTTATTCCTAATTCAATGTATGATAATAAACAATTTATTGCTTTTTATTGATGACAATTAACTGCAGAATTTCCCAACTTAACCTTGTTTTGTTTTTTTTTTTAGCTTGTATCCTACATTTAAATTTTACAGTGCCTCAAATTTGGGATGGGACTAACAGTTACATGTGATGCAGTCTTATCATGATAACACTGGTATCACAATACAGCGATTCTGTGGTGCTCAGTAAATTGCAGAACAATCATCTACAGTAAAAGAAAGAAACACCAAAATTAGAAATCCTGCATTTATGCTGTGATGCCAATATCTGTATTATCTTTGTTATTCAGTCCCAGTGATGTGCCAGATCAATTATTAACCTCCCACTGTCTCCCATTTTATAAATTTCTTCTCTTTAAGTGTAACTTCCATTCACTTTATCCTCATTCTTTTGAAAAGTGCCGCCAAGATGAGTCATAAAGGAATTACTTCAGGTTTAATAAAAATATTGATATATATGGTATCAGAATAAGGATCATAGTCAGAAGAAATAATATGATATACAGTTATGTGAAAAAGAAAGTTTTCCCAGGACTCTAGTCCAGTCCTGGGAAAAAAGTAAGTACACCCCATGATTCAATAGCTTGTGGAACCAACTTTAGCAGCAATAACTTGAAGTAATAGTTTTCTGTCTCTCACGTTATTGTGGATGATTTTTGGCCCACTCTTATTTACAATGTTTCTTCCATTCATGGAGGTTTGAGGGTGTTCGTTTATGCACAGCTCTCTTAAGGTCCCCCCACAGTCGGGTTGAGGTCTGAACCGGTGCAGCATCTTGATTCTTTTCTTTTTCAGCCATTGTGTTGTAGATTTGCTGCTGTGCCTGGGATCATTGGTCTGTTGCATGAACTGGACCGGCAGTTTCACGTTTCAGAGTTCATGGTGGACTCAATGACTGCAAGGTGCCCAGGTCCTGATGCTGCAAAACTAGCCCAAATCATCACCCCTTCACCACCATGCTTGGTTGGTATGAGCTGTTTGTGCTGATATGCTGTTTTTGGCCTCCTACAAACATGGCACTGTGCATCATGCGTCTCCACTTTGGTCTTGTCTGTCCAAAGGACAGAAGAGGTCTTGTGGTTTTCTCTGATGTAACTTTGGAAACCTAAGTCACGCTGCCATGCTGTTTTTAGAAAGAAGAGGCTTTCGCCCAGAAACACTTTGAAATGAGGCATTCTTGTTCAGTCTCTTTTCTAATTGTAGTGTCGTGAACTTTTGTAACCTCCTGAAAACCAAGGAAAAGAGTATCTGTCTTTAACTTTTTTTGTGACCACTAAATAAGACATAAGATCTCAGGATGATATTTAACATGATAACTGAGGCCTGCAGAGTCTGAGATGTAGCTCTTGAGTTCTCTGCAGTTTCTCTGAGCATTGCACGGTCTGACCTTGTGGTGAGTTGAGTCCACTCCTGGGAAGATTGCGGTATTGTGTTAACACACACCTGGATGCTCCAAACCAGCATAGAGCCAACACATTTGCTTTTATAGAGGCACTCACCCTCTCGGATGATCAGTTAGATAAAGGGCATCTGATTAGCTTCTTAATTCGTTTGGAAGCAGTGCGGATGTGCTTAGTTTTTCACAGGACTGCATGAAATCCTGTGAAAATGTTCTTTTTCATACACCTGCATTGTCTTATTAAAGTTTGTTTCACATCTAGAACAAACAGATGTGGACAGCAACAGCTGGCTAAAAATACAAAGGTAGTGTGATCCAATGTCAATCAACAGTCCACACCCAACACCCGACAAATATACTATAACCAATAATCTATATCCAGGCTTTTTTTTTTTTTTTGCATTCTGCATTTTGCTTGGAAAAACGTCTATTCCTACTACGGAAATATGAAAACCATATAGAATATAGTAGATTAGGATTTTTTTTTCTAAATTTCCTTGTTATTATATTGAATAGACTTTTAAAGCTTGGCCGTTACTAGTAGGTTTTGCTTTGTTGATTTAGAGGAAAATTGATTGAGCCACAGGCTCATGGGTTTCTGTCACTTGTTGGGCTGAACGCCTGGCTGAGGGCTGACAGACTCGCATGCTACACGTGATGGTCGGTGCGCGTCACCGAAGCGCTGTCGCTCGCCTGGAGACCGGAGCAGGGCTGACTGACACTGTGTGTAGGAGGCTACTGTAAATAAAGAATAAAGACCCAACAAACTAACAGATAAGCAAGCCAGGAAGTATCGAGTCATTCATTCACTGAGTTGTCTCTTAGGGTGTTTTTAGTCCTTTTTTTTTTTAACCAGATTTGAACGTGCCAAGTAAAGGGAACGCAAAACATGGCTGGTTTGATGGCAGGTTTTGGTCATTACACCCACGCTGTCGTCCGGGGGATCCCCAGGTCCCTGGCCAAAGAAGCGCTCCGGAGCAGCGAGACGGAGGTGGACCTGGCCGAGGCGGTGAAGGAGCACGACGCGTACGTCGAGGTCCTGAGGACTAGGCTCGGGCTGGAGGTGGTCGAGCTCCCAGCGGACGAGTCACTCCCGGACTGCGTGTTCGTGGAGGACACGGCCGTGGTGTGCGGTGACACGGCGCTCATTACCAGACCCGGGGCAGAGAGCAGAAGGAGAGAGGTAGGGCAGTGTCAGCATGATTCAGTATGCCGAAAACAAAGTTTGATGTGAAAGTGGAAAGGAAGGCATCCTCCCGCCTCCTTTGTCCACTGTGCTCACTTGGCATGTAATAAAGCTGCAGGGATAAGGCAGTAGGATGCACTGGTATCAAATATGTTAAAGTGGCTCATCGGTGGCACACTATGCAGGTGGGTGATAACGTAAACAAACCAGAAAGTGGGTTTCTCAGAGAAATATCTTTCTAATTAACGCCAGCTGTGTGGGGTTAAATGAATTCTTAAGCAAACGTCGGAAACTTGAATTTCACACCCGGCAAAAGGAGTGCAGTTTTGAAAGCTATGCACAACACGTATGGCATCACATATAAACCCAATGCACTGTGCACCAGCCTTCATAAAGGAATTTGGTGATTATTTACATGAGGCAACGCCCATATTAAAGACAATGCTTTTTTTTTATCATGTACTGCACCATGAAAAAAGTGACAGTTTGAAAAGAACTGAGACGCTGAATGTTCATGCACCTTTAGTATTAATTTCATATTGTTTCTGTGGTATTAATGGATTGCTGTCAAAGCATCCTGGACGGCTTCTTATAGCTCAGATACTGGTTGATAAGGAGTCTGATGAGACTTCAAGAGGAAGGGGGGGGGAAACAAGGAGATTAGGAACTGAAAGGCTTCATGACTCCAGAGAAATGAATGAATCAATTCATTTTTCTGAAACAAGACAACAGTATGAGTGCACTCGGTTGCCCAGTGAGGCTGGCTGAAATGTAGGGTGTTCGTGTGTGTGTGAATGACAATGAGGGAAATGGTAGGATGGTTTCTGTGAAAGCCCCTGTCATTTCACATCAGAGTTACTTTGCTTGGCTCACTGGTGCTAATGGTCCCCAGCCTCACTGGCGACAGGGATATTGATTGAAAAGCTTGGTGCTGCTACCTCCAGCCACCACATTTCATTTATGTTGAGCACAGTGCCCATTATATTTGTGTGAACATGTACTGAAGCCATCAGCACTCTTCCAGTGAAATCCTTTATAACCTTTATAATGTGACTTCCTTTTCAGATTTCATACAGAGATTATCAGTAATTTGGTGTCCAGCCTGTGCAACCTGAGAAAGTTTAATCTGTGATGACTTTTATTTTTTATTTTATTTTATTTTATTTTTTTTTTAAAAAAAGGCAACTTCTGAGGTACAAGAGCATAAATGTTTGTAAAACAGTCACAGATGGATTCTAATAAATAAATTCTAACTGCCTTAGCTGAACTGGATACTTATATTCATAATGAGATATAATTTTCTGTGCAAATGACACATCATTATGATTGTGTGAGTTAAAGCGCTGTGGGCTGCAGGATACGCTGTGGAAAAAAAAAATCAACAAATGACTTTCCACGTTGAAGGGAGCATAAAAGCTTTTGTTCCACAGTTAATGCCATGTGGCAGCTTTGCAGTGAGTGATAAGGGAATGTTTCTGCTTGTTTATATGCGCTCACAGAGAACAGAGCCTTTGTCATGTAATATAATTTTGTGACGTTACATTTGTGTAGCTGAACAACAATTACCAGTGTAATGCATCAGAAGCACATTATTGTTTTCAATAGAGCTATAGGGTTTTCTTAAAATTGACAAAATGCTCTGCTCCTTGTTTCTCCTGCACATGAAAAACAGGCAGGATGGCCAAAGTACGTGCATCGTCAGCTTTTTCTGCCCTCTGTTCAAAGTGCAGTCGGGTTTTCTTCACATTCTTGTCAAACAGCTTGACTCCAGTATTGTCAGGGTGCCGTCTTCTGTTTAGTGCTGATAATTTGCATAGACGGGACATAGGTTTATTGATGTAGTTATTGAAGATGTATGAAGTAAGGCTCAAGACTTGTCATTAAGAAAGTAAATGATTCAGTTAAACAAAAAAACAAAAAAAAAAAACAAGCAAACATGGATTTCACTCACTTTATCATTAACCAGGATAGCAGAAAAACATGGGCTTTGACAGTCCAAAGGATGTGGACAAGGGGCAATAAAACTTTGTTCTGAATCTAAAATCTGATAATCAAACACAGTAGAGAGCTGGTGTGAAATGCAACAAGAAAATTAATGTGGGAATTCAAAGGTGTGCTTATCTAAGATAAGAGGAGTCACTTGTTGTGTTATTATTTTAGTCTTGGCTGTTGGCCTCGTCGATTAGATCTGCTTCAACTTCCCTTTGCTTGTATTCCTGCAATCATATTTGTCACTACAGGACAGAATAACAAGTTGGTTTATGCTATGTGATATTTCTCCTCTCTACTTTTAAAAGAGGATGCTTTGTTTTGTAATTGATCATATGCATTGTAGACTTTAATATTGTTCTAACTTTTTAATTTCTCAAAGGTTGCTGGAATCTTATCCATCAGGCTGTGGCTTAAAAGCTTGGCTATGAGGAGAAATGTTTCTCTAAACTGATTGCATTATTGGGTACTAAAGGCAGGAGTTTCGTATAAAACACTCCAATAAAGAGCCAAAGAATTCACTGAATGAAGAACTGTGGATTGTCATATGACCTTTAATTTCTTACGTATTGTGAACCCATTTATACGTCATAGTAAAAAATTTTTTGCTTTAGTTGAGCTGGCAAACTGTTTGCATGTAATGTCGAGCATTTTCAAAACAGAGATGGAAAATATTTACTCAAGAGTCCATAAGAAGACATTTCTGACATACTGTTTTCAGTTTTGAAAGTATTTAATTCCGAGAGAAGTATCAATTGTAGTTATAAGATTTTGCTTTGACAGCTTACAAGCTTCCTTTCAGATTGTGAACAGCCACCTTGTGCAGTGTGATTACAAAGCAAATGGACTCAATTTTTGAGACCGCTGACAAACATGAGCATAGCTTTGTACTAATGCTGATTTTCTCTTTGTAACAGATGTTTTTAATCTGTTTTTTTCTGTCTGTTTCTGGTATTCATTGTGTCTTTTGACCAGCATTCTTGCTGCTTCACCAAATACACATTTACCAGAGCTGTTGCATGTAATGTCCTTTTCCACCATGGCTCACTTGGCTTGTGACTGGTGTTGACTGCTTGTGATTGAAAACTCACACAAAATACTGACAGCCCAGCAACAAAAGGGAGTCTCATTGAGATGTGTTGTGCATGCTAAGTAAGGAAGGAAAAGGAAAATACTCGCATGACCTGCTGACCATATTTCTGCCTATAATTTAACAAAGAATGAATGAGTATGAGAAATGAGTATACTGCAGATGTGGTGTGGGTAAGTTTCCATGATTTTGTTGATGGGCTGTAGTTGCTTCTCTCTTTGGAAGCTCTGGTGCAGGCTTTGAATTGCCGGCACCCTTGCTGGCAAACTAAAACTCCCATGTTTTATGAATTTTTAAGGTACAAACTTATTCCAATTTAGCCTGATCTACAGCTGAATCAAACCTAACTTTTGGACAAAAGGTTCAGTATTTACAAATATAGTTTGCCCCCAAGTGCAAGGCATGATCATAAAGTTCCACAAGTCCACCCACTCAGGCTCAGGTAATTTAATTGTACCTGTAGGTAGCGTTAGGCTGCATTGGGTAAGTCATCTATCCTCACATGCGCATTTTCAAAACAAACACAGACAACAAACAACAGGTAACTATTTTACAACGTAATGAAAACATTAATAATACTGTAGGATTTTAAAGCTACAATTTATTCTATTGAGCGATGGCTGCTGCTGGAGCAAAGCTGTTTTTATATTATGGTGTTCTGTACTTTGGGACTATCTGGACTTTCGGACTTTCACATACAGTTCTGTTAATAGTTCCTTGGTTACTAATGCGTTTTCCTTTAAACCTTTCACAACGGAAGAGGTCTGTAAGGCTTTAAAAAGCCTTGATATTAAAAATTGGTGGGACTGGACAATCTGTCTCCCTTCCTCTTGTGCCTGGCTGCAAATATCATTGCTGAGCCAGTGTCTTATATTTTTAATCTTTCAATACAAGAGAATACTTTACCAGAGATTTGGAAGTGCGCTTTTGTACTCCCAAAGCTGAAAGATGGTGATTCTACGATGGTCAATAATTACAGACCGATCTCCAAACTATGTATTTTAGCCAAGGTTCTTGAAAGGCTGGTGAATAACCAACTCAAGAGGAATCTGGATAAAAATAATATTCTATCTCCTGGAAATTGCACAGTACTGTAACTGCTTCCTTAAAAGTTCTCAATGACATTTATTTAGCATTGGATGCAAAAAAAAAATACAGTTCTGCTCTTTTTATTGACCTATCAGAAGCCTTCGACACTTGATCATGAAATTTTATGTCAGAAGTTAATGGGAAATAGTCCTTTCAGGCAAAGAAGTTGGCTGTTTTTTCCCCCCATTGTCTTTCTGACCATAAGCAGTATGTGCAGTTTAATGATTCCTCTTCCAGTTTTTTAAATGTCACTGATGGAGTTCCGCAGGGTTCTGTTTTGGGACCTACACTATTTACTATTTATGTCAATGGTGTGGGACAGAATCTAAATTCATCTGCCCATTTTATGCAGATGACATGATTATTTATTGGTGTGCTTGTGCCATCGACGTGGTTTTTGAAAAATTAGTTAGCTTTGATAGTTTTCAGTCACAGCTGTTTCAGCTCAGGTTGGTTTTAAACACGCACACAAAACTAAAGGAGATCATTTTGTTTTCAAATAGAAAAAGGGTGCCAGCAGTACTTCCCTCTCTTCTATCATTTAAGGGTACTATTATTGAAACCATGGCCTTATATAAATACTTAAGTATTGTGATCAAAAGTCTTTCCTTTAAGTCACATATTGACCACCTGTTAAAGAAACTGAGGCTGAAACTGGGGTTCTTGTTCAGAAACAGATCATGTTTCTCTTTTACTGCAAGGTAAAGACTTGTTGCTGCCACTTTTTTACCCCACCTGGACTATGGTGATATCACATACATGAATGCCCCTGCTCATTCTCTCCGTCATTACCCTAACACACCATTCTACCCTATATTCACTGGTCAACTGGTACTCATTGACCGCACACAGGATGGTTCATTGGTTTCTTTTTATCTATAAATCTGTTTTTGGTTTACTCCCCTCTTATATATCAGACTAAATGTTACATAAAATGATTAGTCATAATCTGCAGTCTCTGGATTTTGTTACTTTTGTTGTTCCATTAGTTCGTACAGAGATTGGAAGAAAGGCTTTTTCCTTTCTGCCCCTTCTTCATCTACAGAAGGATTTGCACCTCTCCCAAATGATTTCACTTGTTGACTTTAAAAAACATACAAACTATTTTGCGAAATTGTTGCTGGGAACTTGTTCTTGCTGTAATATGACTATGTAAACAATTTGGCATTTTATTCACTGTTTATTGTTTCTATTTTATTGTTGAAAATTTATCAGGTCTCTCTTGCAAATGAGACACGAAGTCTCAATGGGACTACCTGTATAAATAAAGGTTAAATAAAAATAAATAAACTATAAGTCAGCATTCAGAAAGAAGAAACTGACTGACACTCACTGGCAAAGGGCATGTCAAACTAGCCAGTTGCTGTTAGCTGTCTGGTATACTTCAGGATGCTGGCTTCAGCTGAGGCTTGAACAATTTGAGTGAGTTTCTGTTCCTTAGAGATAAGTATTCAAACGGTGACACCAAAAATAGCGCAATCAAGTAAAATCATGTTGATGTGGAAATAAGAAAATTACCTTAAACATGTTCAATAAAAAATAACAATAAAAAAAACCTACCTGATTCAAAATTGACTCATTTTCCTCTTCAGGGTTCTGTCCTTGTGTGCCACTTGTGTGTGTGTGTGTGTGTGTGTGTGTGTGTGTGTTTGTGTGCGCCAGTTTCTCCATGGACTTAAAAGAAAGCAGAAACCAACTTTTGTGCAAATTGAACCATTCTGTATGTGACAGATCATCACTGATGATGAGAGCTGTGACCCAGACAGGCTGAAATGAAACAGTTTTTAGTTGAAGAGTCATTAACTAGAGGTTGGAAGGCCAGGGGCATGCTAGTCTTTTGTTTTTTTGTTTTTTTCTTTGAATACCCATGGAGTGCTGCAGACTTGCCCCCAAGGGTCAAACTGTCAATGTGGAGTTCTGCTGTATCATCCTGAGGTGTCCAAGTGAGAATAAACCATTGGGGCCTTGTGCCCTTGTTCACTAGCACACAGTTTTTTGGTTTTTGGCCACAACAACACAATCTTTTCTGAACACCTGCACTGACTGATTACTAATTTTTTTTTACTTCTTTCCTAAAATGAAAATGAAAGTGAAGGACAGCTGTTTTAACACATTGGAGAAAATCCAGCACACATCACAGACACAGAAATGAAAGTAATGAGACTGGGACAACCATGAAGCAAAACTTACATAAAGCTGATAAGAGGCTATCCAAATCTGCAGAATATTAAAAAAAATGTTTCTATGGTTTTTCTCTAAGTAATTTTTACTTTTTTTTTTTTATTTTGTTGGTCAGTATATAAAAAAGGCTACATTTCTTCCTTTGACCCTTTCTGCAAATGAGCCACGCTACCAAACAGATTATTTAACTTATCCTGTAGTCTCGGCTCTCACTGTCTGTGGTTGCAGGCTTGCATTTTGTGACTGAAACAGGCAGGTGTTAGAAGCAACTGAACAAAATTAGTTTCCCCCCAGGGAATAACTGGGTTCATTCTCTGTGACAGAGTGCAGAGCAGAGTAATCACAGTCAACCTGCTGCTCTTCACATTCAGACCAGGCAGTTAAATAGCCAGTCACAAAAATGGTTTCGTTGCCCTTGGTGATCTGCTGTCTAGCCACAAAGATGCCAAAGTGGAAGGTGCAGCATGGATCATGTGTAAAAATGATGTTTAGAGTCAAGACTTTTTTTTTTTTTTAAAGATTTAAATATTGCTTTTTGGTTGTTTCTGGAGCTAGAGATGAAAGTGCAATTTCATGCCAGAACAGTTCTAAAATTGTACTGTATCCTCTAATCTGCTCAAACCATAACCTTAGCTGCATCACTTCGCCTGCTGTCAAGCGAGCAGGTTTGTTCAGACCTTAATAATTACCGAGCAAGCACGAGCACAGAAATTGGACGTGTGATGGAATTGTGGCATTTCCACTGCAGTAAACTTCACATAACATGAGAACCCAAAGGCAGATAAAATTTAGGTTGTAACTTTTGCTAGAGAATTGGCTAGTTGTGACAGTCTTGCTTCAGCATACTTGCAGTTCAAGCATCCCACACTGGGGTTGCTGCATCTTGTAGAGTGGCTGGAGATGCTCTTGAATACTGGGAAATGACAGGCTGATCAGCTGGTGTAGGTTTAGATAGCTTGGCCGATTGAAGGTGTTTTCACAGTAGTGATTTTGCTGAACTCTGAAACTGCGTTTTATAATTGTCCCCCAGTAACTACAGATGGCAGACGTTTCACTCTGTATTCAGGTTGTGCTGGCAGCCTCTGAGTCTGACAGAGAAGTCAAACTTAATTACCTAGAAAGAAAATCCCTCTCTGATCCTCAATGCTTGCTTTTAATATTTCTGCCATTGTTCTTACTCAGGCAAAAAGACCTTAACTCACAGCAGCTAAGAGGGCAGTTTTGGTAGTAGTTTTATTAAGTGAAATTTAAATCCTCGGTGAGATGATTACTAAACTCCTACTCTGACACTGATGACTTTAAGTATAGCCACTAATTGTTTAGAGTGTGCTACTTGATACCTGCTGTATCTTGTAATGGTACACTGCTTTAAGCAGTGAGTGTGAGCTCAGCTTTCAGAGCCTGGAAAATAATGATCATTAAAAAGTGCTAAAATCTGTCATAACTTTGTGTAAAAGACTTAGATGTCTTTGGATCTGGAGACGGGATGGAAAATCCTGCTCCACAGACACAATATTTAGGTCATGTTTTTATAGACGTAATATTTAGGTTCAGGCCACTCAGTTTATGCGTCCGCGTGGGCCCCTTTCCGGTCATGCTTCATGCCGCTACCCCCAACCGAACACCAGACAGCACACATGCCTTGTTTTGACTAGAAAGCCTGCAGATGCTGATTCCTCGCCACCCTCCCTGCTCTTATATGACTTCCCTAACAGAAACCGAACTGGTTTCCTTCATGGAGACTTAACATCCGAGTGCGAACGGTGCAGAAGGGCGAGACATCTGAAACCCGGCAGTAGCATGTGGGACGGCGTCTACGTGCATTCCCCAACTGTCTGTAACATTCCTACCACATTTAACCTGCCCTTCCTCTTGCTGTTTGCCTGTCTGATTCCCGGTCCAGCTTGTTCATTCGTAACAGCTCGGTGCTGCTGCCTCTCCCATTCTCTCTCTCTCATTCATTCTTGATACTGCCAAAGCATTAGATCTATGGTCTTGCTCACATAATTGGTTACATTTATATTAATAGCTTAACATTTGTGTTAAATCACCCACTTTTTCCCTTGTTTCCTTTGCGGCCAATCCCACTTTACTTAAGACTTTACTAGATAAAATAAGTTACTTTGTAATGGTTTAGTAAATCAAATCAAACTACACAGAAAGTTAGTGACAGATTTAAAAGGAGCTGATCCAGGTTGTTGTTGTTGTTGTTGTTTTTTTCTTCTTTCTTTTTTTTTTAGCATCATCACAGAGCATTCTGTATGGGTCAGGCAGCACGTGCCAGCGCGTGTTTTGCAAAGACGGAAGTGCACACACAGACCAGACAGCCCTCCCCAGTTACCTTGGACCCTACCCACATTTGGCCCCGGGTTCATCCACCTCAACCCCTCCAACTCAGCATGGCGCAGCAGCCTGTGAGACAGATGTGGGAGACTCGCGAACAGGAACTCCTCTCAGCCTCGCAGGCTGACCCGGTCACACTCAGCTGTCACCGTGGGTGTGTGAATGTCTGGTTTGGTATGTGAGACCAAGCAGTGGAAGACACAGGAAGTAGGCCAGGCATAGACAAGTCTTGCTGAGGTCAGGAATGGTGCAGCATAAGTTAAGACAAAAGGTTTTTTTTTTTTCTTTTTCACTTGACATTTTGGGAGTGTAAAAGGCCCATTTATGTTACAAAAATACAGTGATGCTCTGTCTAGTTTTTTTCCTTACTTTTTTGTTTTTGTCTACTTTCTGAATCGGCCCTCTCAGAGGGCAAATTCAAAGTAAAGTAGCATGAGAGGAGACTGATACATAGTTTTGTTTTCTCAGAGCAAAAAGCTAAGCATTTTTAAGTAGGGTTTTTATTTTACTTGCCCTTGTATGCTTGGTAATGTTTCCCTTGTGAGTGGCAATGTTTGCTTTAAGCTTTGAGCTGGAGCATCACACTTTGGTGTTTTACCAAATCTTAAGAGTAGATTCACTGACCTTTGATTTCAAGAGTGGTGATGAAAGTAAATGAATAAACCCACAACTGTCCTTAGCA
The DNA here is from genome assembly GCA_024447675.2 of Pterophyllum scalare. Classification (NCBI taxonomy): domain Eukaryota; kingdom Metazoa; phylum Chordata; class Actinopteri; order Cichliformes; family Cichlidae; genus Pterophyllum; species Pterophyllum scalare. The sequence goes on along the minus strand of JAMQGT020001171.1, from coordinate 31,077 downwards.
CCTGTACTTTAAGACTCTACCATTTATAGATAAAGCAATGCTGGCTTTTGGGACTCTGAGGAATGTATTAAAATTGGAAATGTGTGAAAGTGACATGAATTCCCAAATAGTCAGATGTACACTCACTGGCCATCTTATTAGTTACACCGGGTTAGATACCCTTTTACCTTCAGAACTGCCATAATTCTTCCTGGCAATTGATTCAACAAGGTGTTGGAAACCTTCCTCAGAGATTTTTGTCCATAATGACATGATAGTAGTTGCTGCAGTCGGCTGCACATTTATGATGTGGATAACCTGTTCCACCGCATCCCAAAGGTGCTCTGTTGGAGTAAGATCTGGTGACTGTGGACACCATTTGAGTGCAGTGAATTTATTGGCATGTTCAAGAAATGTTGCACAAAATTCTGACCCTTGAGACTCATCAGACCAGGCAACATTTTTTCCAGTCTTCTATTGTCCAATTTTGGTGATCCAGCGCAAATTCTAGCCTCAGTTTGCTGTTCTTGGCTGACAGGAGTGGCATCCAGTGTGTTCTTCTGCATACCTTGGTTGTAATGAATGGGTATTTGACTTTCTGTTGCCTTTTTACCAGCTTGAAGTCATCTGCCCATTCTCCTCTGACCTCTGGCATCACAAAAGCATGTTCACCTTGAGATTAGCTGTTCACTGGATATTTTCTCTCTTTTTTCTTTTAGACCATTCTTTGACATGGTTGTGTGTGAAAATCCCAGTAAGTCAGCAGTTTCTGAAATACTCAGACCAGCCCGTCTGGCCCCAACAACCATGTCACGTTCAAAGTCACTTATATCAACTTTCTTCCCCATTCTGATGCTCAGTTTGAAGTCCAGCAGGTTGTTTTGATCAAGTCTACATACCTAAATGCACTGAGTTGCTGCCATGTGATTGGCTGATTAGATATTTGCATTAACAATAGTTAATAAGCTTCAGGCATATTGGAAATTTTTATTATATTCTTAGAAAATAACATATTTTTTAAACACAACAAATGTCTCCAATACTAAAAACTCCAGTAAGCTTTTATCTGTGTGGCCCATAATTAACCAGATGCTTCAAATAATACAATGTTTGCCTCTACTGCATTTTGCTACATTTGGTAAACCAAGCTAAAGTCCGATAAGGCTAAACAAGGTAAATTTATGCGGGTTTTATTATTGTCATCTTTGCTTTCTCTTTCACTTTCTGTCTCACTTTTTGACTTTTCACTCTCACATCTTTTATTTTCCAGCTTTAAAAAAACATCACACACTCTGAAAGATGCGAGGGGAATATCTCATTCTTGCAGGCTATAGTCATCAGTCTTGCCTGTCGGGCCAGTTGACAGTTACGGTTAAATGCCCAGTTTTCTCTGCTGTCACTAAACAACAATTTCATATGAACTCAAGCACTTTTAATGGGATTTGCTTACCATCACGGGGTAAAAATGAAATCCTGTGCCCCCTGCAATAGTTACCCTGCTATCCTTTTTTTTAATGCGTGGAACAACAAAAAAAATGAATATTCGCTTTCAATTTACATTATGTATTCCATGTATTACTGCTTCATAAATACTTGCATCAGCAGTCATCTAACATTCATCTCTGCACCCAGGTTAATGTGAGCACTGTGAAAACACATTTTCGGCTATAACTCAGGAATTCATATGCTAATTATGACAAAATATCCCATAAAAGTCTAGTCAGTAAAGCAATAAAGTGCTGACATTTAAAATCCAAAAGGTGAAAGGTCATCTTCACTGCCCTAACTATAAGCTTGATCAAAAAGGAAAGTTTTAAGCCTAATCTTAAAAATAGACTTCTGTCTTCTGAATCCAAATTGGGAGCTGGTTCCATGGAAGATGATCCTGAAAGCTGAAGCCCCTGCCTCCCATTCTACTCTTAAGTATCCTAGGAACCACAAGTAAGCCAGCAGTCTGAGAACAAAGTGTTCTACTGGGGTGATAGGATACTATGAGGTCTTTAAGATAAGATGGGGCCTGATTATTCAAGACCTTGTATGTGAGAAGAAGAATTTTGAATTCTATTCTGGATTTAACAGGTAGCCAATGAAGAGAAGCCAATATGGGAGGAATATGCTGTCTTTCTAGTCCCCGTCAGTACTCTAGCTGCAGCATTTTGTATCAGCTGAAAGCTTTTCAGGGAGCTTTTAGGACAGCCTGATAATAATGAATTGCAGTAGTCTAGCCTAGTAGTAATAAATGCATAAATTCGCTTTTCAGCATCAGTCTGAGTAAGGATGTTTCTAATTTTATAAATATTGTACAAATGCAAAAAAGCGGTCCTACATATTTGTTTAATATGTGCATTGAAGGACATATCATGGTCAATAATGACTCCAAGATTTCTCACAGTGTTACTGGAGGCCAAGGTAATGCCATCCAGATTAAGTATCTTATTAGACACCGTGTTTCTGAGATTTGTGGGGCCAAATACAAGAACTTCAGTTTTATCTGAATTTAGAAGCAGGAAATTAGAGGTCATCCAGGCTTTTATGCCTTTAAGACATTCCTGCAGGGTAATTGATGTGTCATTGATGTGTCACAAGTGTCATCTGGCTTCATGGATAGAAAAACCTGGGTATCATCTGCATAACAATGAAAATGTATGCAATGCTTTTTAATAATACTGCCAAAGGGAAGTATGTATAGGAGAAATAAAATTGGACCTAGCACAGAACCCTGTGGATCTCCATAATTAACCTTAGTGTGTGAAGATTTACATGAACAAATTGGAGCCTATTAGATAGATATGATTCAAATCACTACAGTGCAGTACCTTTACCTATGTCATGCTCTAATTTCTGTAATAAAATTTTATGGTCAACAGTATCAAACACTGCTCTAGCTGAACAATCACAGGGATGAGTCCACTGTCAGAGGTCAGAAGAAGAGCATTTGTAACCTTCACTAATGCTGTTTCTGTACTGTCATGAATTCTGAAACCTGACTGAAACTCTTCAAATAAACCATTCCTCTGCAGATTATCAGTTAGCTGTTTTACAACTTCTCTTTTAAGAATTTTTGAGAGAAAAGGAAGGTTGGAAATTGGCATATAATTAGCTAAGACAGTTGGTTCAAGTGATGGCTTTTTAAGTAGCGGTTTAATTACTGCCACCTTAAAAGCCTTTGGTACATAGCCAACTAATAAAGACAGATTGATCATATTTATGATTGAAGCATCAATTAGTGGAAAGATTTCTTTGAGCGGTCCAGTAGGAATGAACTCTAATAAACACATTGATGGTTTGGAGGAAGTAACTATTAAAGTTAACTCCACAAGATCAATTGGAGAGAGAGTCTAAACAAATACCAGCAGTTCTGAAAACAGCCAAACATGAAGATTTGACTTTGAGATGGTTATGAATAATTTTTTCTCTAATGGCTAAAATTTTCTGAGTGGAAAATATAGCAGCTGGGTCACATGTAGCTGGGGTGTGTCACACTATTTATTGTCCCCATGCAACAGGTGGCAATAAGGAGCCATAATAACATTGATGGCTTGATGCACAGCAGCATATTTACTCAAAAAAAACCAAAAAACTTATATGTAAACTAACATTCACTGTGGAGTTTTGAGAATGTTCATCTTAATTAATTTGCTACACTAGCATGCTCAACATATGTGGCTTATAGCTTCTCGACTTAAGGACTTTATGCTTTTGCCTCCTTATAATGATTGATAATTTTCTGCAGCAGTAATTGCTTACTTTAATTGGGATTTTTACACGCAGACAGATAATTTTTGTTTATAATGACTATCTATGCTGATGAATAGTGCATCTTTTAAAGCACCCTGAAAAGCTGAAATGCATTGTGCCCCCAAAGTGGGTTTACAGGTGTGAGCCTGTCAAAGCACTGCTCATATCCTGCATGTAATTATCACCAGGCACTGACGTGATGCTGTTTTTCCCCCAGTTGGCAGTTTAAATTGACAGAACCTTAAAGGAAGTCTGCATCAGACTACTAACTTAAATAGATTTTTTTTTTTCTCCCAATGAGCTCATACTAGCTTAAATAATATAATTGTGCATACAATCAGTAAGTGTTGTAAAAGCAAGGTTCATTATAGTGTTGATAGAACATGGTTGAAAGTGCCTCACTCCTAGCAATTTGGAGCTACATCAACAGTGAAGTAAGTGATGAAATATTGAACACAACCAATTACTGTATATCATAATGGTAAAAACAAAAGGAAATTGGACTCATGTTGAAACTTAACCTTGAGGAATTCTTACTAGTTGAAAATTTTCAAGTACTACTATAACTTTAGGACATCTGTGTCAGTTCCAGTGGAATTTTTTCTTAGTGCAGTCTCCTGTAGACATGGTGCAATTTATTAATCCTTTTCCAGATTGTTTCACATGCTTATTGTCACATTGGGAGATTAAGCTGAACCAAGCCTTTAACAGACAAATGCACGTTCATATGATGCCAGCTTAAAATAGGCCGAACTTTCACACTGTTGTTCATCATTAACAGTAAAACTACTCTTTGTGCAAACCATAAATAATAGGGCCCTGCCACCAGCCTGTGCAGAGGGATGGGGGGGGGGGGCTTCCCGTTGCCTTGTGTTCTCTGGGGCCCTCGCCCCTTGGCTGTGGGAGCTCTGTCTGGGGCCTCCATCTCCCTTCTGCTGAGGTGGGTGTGCCGTTGTCGTCGGAATGTGTGGCCAAGGGTCTTCAATGCCCTTGATGGGCTGCGGGCGGCCCGGGTCTCGTGGGTCCTTCTCTATATTCCACTGGTTTCTGGTGGGCGGAGCTGCGGCTTTCCGCCCTCGTTAGTAAGTACAGTTCATGATATAGACACAGACATTCAGGCTCTTACTCACGCAAACACAACTCAAAAGAATTGTTGGTTTTAAGTCGCCGTGCATTGTTTTTGTTTTGTTTTTTCCACATAAATTTGTTTTTCCAAGATTTGTTTGTTTTTTGTATGTCGTTTTTTTTTTTCTTCTTTTGCAGCTGCAGCAGTTGGTGAACCATTATGGCTTCTTTACTTGTGTTCGGACTTTGCTGTCCCCCTTTCTATTTCCCCCCCTTTCTCTTTTCTTTTTCTTGTTTTTTTTTCTCAGCCTGTCAACTCTGGCATTACTGCAATGTATGTAAAAATTAACAAAAATAAATCAATAAAATAAAAGGACAAATATTAATAAGAGGAGCCCATAGAGGATCTTTAGAGCTCACCTTCAAAGAGCAAATATGTTTGGTACAACAGTGCATTCAGATCACAATTCTGCTTGCAAAATCTGCCAGACAAGACAGGCTTAATAAATGAAGAAAAAAAAAAAACCCTATCCCCATCTTTTTTCTCTCATATAAATAGCACTCATGTAGGTTTTGTGTTTTATTGCTGGATGGAGTCCTGCTTCAGTTATCACGCCTCAGTTCTGTTTTCTACCTCATTGTAGTCGAATATGCAAAGCCCCCAGAACACTGCCCAGGCAAATGTGATGTTTTTACATCTGCTCAGCTCTCAGATCACAGAGCCAGTATTGTTTCAAAATTATCTTTCTGACGGGAACATGAAGCCATTTGTTTCTGCAGCACGTTCCAGTTACTCCTTCATTCCTGTCATCATAGCTCTCCTGTTGTCTTCTTGTCTGCTGTCTGCAAAATGTACTTTTTTTTTCTTTTTCCACAACAAACATGTATTAATACTGCAGATTTATATGGAAGATCTATGACTGAACAGGAATGCATCTTTGCACTTGTTGAAATGTTCGCTAATCATAAACTGATGATAATCATCACTCTGTCAATGATGAATGCTTCACGTGTCTTCGCTTAATTTTTGGTTCATCCATCACAGCCTGGAACAAATACTTCTGTCTCTGTATGAACTTCTCCTGCTCTCTGCCTCTTTAGAAGGGCCCACCCATTGGTCTCTGATCAAAGTGATATATCTCAGGCGCCCTTTTTCTTCCAGAGCCGCCCTCTCTGAGTTAGCACTTTTTTTTTTTTTGCTCCATTATTCAGTCTGAGTAATGCCGTTTGTAGAGTACTTTTTAATTATGCTGCAGTACAAGGCACACTTGAAATTGAATTTAACAGTGACTGAATCTTGGCTGATGTAATGAGATAATCTCAGCATTTGAACAATATGCGGCTGTGTTATTGTGCCTTATTGTCATGTTTCTGAGTAGAATGATACTATTGCTACTCCCATTCCCGAAAGAGGAATTGCATGAGACTCCTCAATCCCGTGAGCAATTTAAAGTAAGTGGATGCCAAGCTAATGATGCAGTTAATTAGAGGATTCAAAAAGATGACATTCGTTATGCACTGGATGCTCTCTGAACAGAAATGCTTTCAGCTGGTGTGAGTTCACCTGATTCCATTCCAACCATGAGATGCTGTGGAGGTTCTAATCACATACTGTATTTATATAAATATAAAACTTTCCAGTAATGTATTTTACAAACTATTTAGTAACTGTGTTCAGTTTTAACTCTGCTTAATGTAGATCTTCATCAAAATTGGACTTAAATTGAACCTGCTTTGACTGTTCACTGTGAATGTTTCTTCCGTTTTTGGTTGACGTTATGTACTATACAAAAGTCTCGACCCACGCCTCATTTCTTTATATTTAGCTTCCAAGGAGCCAGACTTTGTTGTAACATTTAAAGTGGTCTTGAGCAGTAGTTCTCCAGGTTTTCTGAAGGTCTTTTGGACATTGGCTTCTTTTTCACTCATTTTCAGCCCAGTCCTTTTACCTGACCACTTACAGAGGATATATACACTGCTCAAAAAAATAAAGGGAACACTCAAATAACACATCCTAGATCTGAATGAATGAAATATTCTCATTGAATACTTTCTTCTGTACAAAGTTGAATGTGCTGACAACAAAATCACACAAAAATCATCAATGGAAATCAAATTTATTAACCAATGGAGGCCTGGATTTGGAGTCACACACAAAATTAAAGTAGAAAAACACACTACAGGCTGATCCAACTTTGATGTAATGTCCTTAAAACAAGTCAAAATGAGGCTCAGTATTGTGTGTGGCCTCCACGTGCCTGTATGACCTCCCTACAATGCCTGGGCATGCTCCTGATGAGGTGGCGGATGGTCTCCTGAGGGATCTCCTCCCAGACCTGGACTAAAGCATCCACCAACTCCTGGACAGTCTGTGGTGCAACGTGACGTTGGTGGATGGAGCGAGACATGATGTCCCAGATGTGCTCAGTCGGATTCAGGTCTGGGGAACGGGCGGACCAGTCCATAGCGTCAATGCCTTCATCTTGCAGGAACTGCTGACATACTCCAGCCACATGAGGTCTAGCATTGTCCTGCATTAGGAGGAACCCAGGGCCAACCGCACCAGTATATGGTCTCACAAGGGGTCTGAGGATCTCATCTCGGTACCTAATGGCAGTCATGCTACCTCTGGCGAGCACATGGAGGGCTGTGCGGCCCTCTAAAGAAATGCCACCCCACACCATTACTGACCCACTGCCAAACCGGTCATGATGAAGGATGTTGCAGGCAGCAGATCGCTCTCCACGGTGTCTCCAGACTTTGTCACGTCTGTCACATGTGCTCAGTGTGAACCTGCTTTCATCTGTGAAGAGCACAGGGCGCCAGTGGCGAATTTGCCAATCCTGGTGTTCTATGGCAAATGCCAAGCGTCCTGCACGGTGTTGGGCTGTGAGCACAACCCCCATCTGTGGACGTCGGGCCCTCATACCATCCTCATGGAGTCAGTTTCTAACCGTTTGTGCAGACACATGCACATTTGTGGCCTGCTGGAGGTCATTTTGCAGGGCTCTGGCAGGGCTCCTCCTGTTCCTTTTTGCACAAAGGCGGAGGTAATGGTCCTGCTGCTGGGTTGTTGCCCTTCTTCGGCCTCCTCCAGAGTCCGTCTCATGCTACCACGAGTGTGAAAGCACCACCAACATTCAAAAGTGACCAAAACATCAGCCAGAAAGCATAAGTACTGAGAAATGGTCTGTGGTCCCCACCTGCAGAACCACTCCTTTATTGAGTGTGTCTTGCTAATTTCCAGTAATTTCCACCTGTTGTCTATTCCTTTTGCACAACAGCATGTGAAATTGATTGTCAATCAGTGTTGCTTCCTAAGTGGACAGTTTGATTTCACAGAAGTTTGATTTACGTGGAGTTATATTGTGTTGTTTATGTGTTCCCTTTATTTTCTTGAGCAGTGTGTATATGTATATATATATATATATATATATATATATATATATATATATATATGTGTGTGTGTATATATATATATATATATATATATATGTGTGTGTGTATGTATATATATATATATATATGTGTGTGTGTGTAAACTACTGACTTATGTCTCATTCAAGCATAAAAACCTGCCTCAAGGGATGAACTAACTAATAGACAGCTTAAAGCACCAATTTTAAATCATATCTTTAGGCACTTTATTACTAGTAGCAAAAAAACCAAACCAAACAAAAAAAAACCCCATTTGTTTTCATTTCTTTTGTTGAATCTACAACAAAATCCCAAAGATAACATAGTGCATTTCAACCAGTGGTGTTGGAGATCTTGTCAAAATTGATGGAATTATGAACACAGAAAAGTTCCATTAGATTTAGATCCACCATCCACTATGATTGACAATGGCTTCATTTTTCAGCATGACGGGGACAACAAACACACTGCCAATGCAGTAAAGCCATTCCTGGGTAGAAAAACACACAACATAACACTGTCAGCCATGGATTGGCCTCCTCAGAGCCAGGATCTCAACAATGTTGAAGCAGTGTGGAATCATATTGACAGAGAATGGAACAAAAGGCTTTGAATGTCCTTCAAAAAGCCTGGAGAACTATTCTTGACTTTCAGGCTTGGTTTTTACCTTACATACTGTATTTCTATATTACAAACAGGTTCCTTAAAGTGAAGAGCTCGGTTGGTAGCTAGAGCATAAGTTCACCTCAAATTTCATCTCATTTCTTCAGTTAATCATATGCACAGTGCATGCATGGGAGTAAACACTACTTAACCCTGACAATCCAAGAATCTTTTTCTGTCCCAATTTTTTTGAGGGAAAAATGTTTTCATATCAAGGTATATCAGACAATAAGTACGTCAATATTTGCTATCTCTTTGATAGGCAAATCTTGACCCATAATATCAGCCAACCAGTATATTAGTCAGTCTTCACCTGTAACAGATGTAGTTTGAAGACGACAGTGACTGCACTAGTGAAGCAAACATTTTGGCAGTAAATGCTGCTTCCTGCTTGTTGGTCTGCAAGAATTCATTATAGGAATTTGTGTTTTACAAGTATTTGTGTCTTTATTCATGCAAACACGATTGCACAGTGTGCATTCATTCTTAGGCAGAGGAGGTGATACTCTGGTGTCTCTGCCACACAAGGGTGTGTCAGGAGACAGTATGTGCTGTCTGAAAGCCAGAATGTTCAGGAGGAGACTAGAGGCCATGAGGGGTGAGATTGTCTGCTCAGTGTCTTGCAGCATGTCTGAATTTGATCTATTCCGTGTGCTGCTGACGTTATATGGCATTTTCTCTATTATAGATACTGGTGCATTAGTGGATATTCATATTGAATGTGGTCAAAGATTCAGATAAAGTCCACGAACGTGGATTTCATCCCTGTGACACCGCTCTAAATACTTGGTTTAGAATGTTTTTATTTTTTAGGCTTTCATGTAATTGAGAACAGATATTGCTAATATGGTCACCCCAGGCAGATAGCTGTGGTTGTGGGCACTGGAGGTCCACTCAGTTCCTGTTTAAACCCTTTGTTTACTAGGGGCATCCAATCAGAAGAAAGATGAATTAAAGGCAGGAAAAAAATGCCTTTTTTCTAAAGAGTAGATGAATTGAAGGGCTATACCAAGACCTTATTTTGAACTGAAGCATGCAAAGTTCCTCTAGAGATAGAAATGGGCGTAATGTGTCTCATTTAAACTAATTTAAACTTTCTGAATCACTGCTCCTTCTGGATAATTTGTAAGCCATTTAGTTTTCATTGACAGTCCTTTCTACAGAACAAAATGTCTTAAGAAGTAGAAATTTCCCACTTTAGGAAATGTAATTCATCCCTGGGTTTGAGAGTAGTACTCTGTAACTAACCAATATTTTGTCATGCTGCAGCTCAATTTATGGAGCACAAGTTTGTTGGTAGATCTCTAGCTTTGGGCTAAATACATGTCTGTACCAACCTTCATGTTCATTGGTTTACAAAACAGTCACAGTAGCTCTTTCTGCCAACACCTCTGATGTCATATTGTATTTATCTAATTGGAAAGAGGAGTGCAGAGACTTGCAGACGATTTCTCAGCCAAAATAATTAACAGTTCTTAACCATGTATTTTCAGAGAGGTCTGATATAATGTCTGGCTACATTTTCATTGTTTGTTTTTTTTTGTTTGTTTTTGGACATGTTCATAGACTAAAGCTTTGCGTGTGTGTCAGATATCTATTGTGCATTAGGTTAAAAACTAGTAGCAAGGGTGCTGCTGTAGCACACTGGGTTGAGCAGGTGACCCATATTAGACCATTACAGAGGCGTAGGTTTGAACACTCTGCAATCAAAAAAAAGCAAACCTGTCTTAGTTTAGTTACCTTTTATGCTGATCAAAACTGCATTCTACTGCATTTTGTTTATTTAATAAAACTGGTAAAAAGACTATACAGTTAGGTGATGGACCTATTGTAACCAGTGGTTTTCACGTTGTTTTAAACCCCATTCATGAAGGTGCCTCTTGATTGTAGACCTTGGTGATGATACTACACCTACCTCCTCTAAAGTGTTCTTGATTTGGTTAGATGATGTTCAAGTTGTTTTTCTTAATCATGGAAATAATTCTGTCACCAGTCATCCGCTTTAGTTGTCTTCTGTCATCTCTCCGGCCCTTTGCTGTTGCTGAGCTGGCCAGTGCATTCCTTTTCTTTAAGAATGTACCAGATTTGTTTGAAACCCACTGTGGTGGTGTACAAACGCACAGCTACAAAAATTGTGTTGTTTTTTTTTGTTTTTGTTTTCATCCAACAAACTATGGACCAAACTGTATATGCGTGTATTCACATGTGTATGATGGTGAGAATTTGTGCATGCATGCATGAGCGGGTCAGAGGGACAGGGCGCCGAGGTGTGTGTTGCCTCTTCTGTCTGCCCTCAGCTGTCACAGTGTGGTGTGATGTCCGCTTTCAGTCAGTTCTCACGCCAAGGATCATACTGAAAACACACTCTTCTTCTATGCTACCCTACACACACGCACATGCATATGCACACACACACACGCAGCACTCGCAGAGGCAGCAAAACTGTATCAGTGCTTAAATGATCTGTCAAATAATCCAGCCTATTCACACAGTTAGCAAATAATTGACTTATTAAATGATTTTTATGCCAAACATTTCCTGATTTTTGCTTTCTCAAAAATGAGCATGTGCTACTTTTCTCTGCTTTGTATCACAGTAGAATGAATATTTTTGATGTTTTCCTGAGTGAAATAATGTTTTGAGCTGTTGTTGGAAAGTTGTGGTGGTTAGTTTTCTATTTGACATTTTTTTTTGTTGTTGTTTTTATTCTTATATATTAAGCATCACTTGTCCTACAGTGCCCTACATAAAGCGCACTTGACATTTAGACCATTTTCTGTCATCAGGCTGGGCCAATGTTTCTGACACAGCCTTGACTGCATAGTCATGCTGACCCCACTGGATCTCCTACTGCAGCAGTTAGAGTTATTTACAAGAAAACATGAAGTATGTTGTGAGTTTAATTGGTGTTCCTCTTAAAGTCTCATTTTAATTCTAGAAAGCAAACTCTTATCAGTCGGGTCTGAAGCACTGATTACCGAAATATGCGCGATATGGTTTCACGGCACAAAACACCTAATTAACTGCATCATTACGAACAAATTAAGTGACGCATGGAACCAGCATAAATATGTTTAACATGGCAAGAATGCAAAAATGTTGAAAAGTAGTCAACAAACAAGAATTGTCTTCATTAAAACCTTACCACATAACTTTTATGCAGGGATATGCCAAAGACAAAACATATTATTACATGTTGAAAAGATAAATATGGCTGCAAGTGCATTTTATACCTACAGTAAAGTTTATCAATAATATACTGCGTTTTAGCTTGTTGAGAATGCGTCTGCACCTCATTGTCCTCTGCGTATAATCAGCATTTTCTGTCTCTAAGCTCAGACAGGTCTGCCCACCTACTGTTATTTTTCTAGGGATCATTCACTAATCCCTGCAGATAGAAAAGGAAAGCACTACATTGCTGCATAGCTGGTTGGCTTCATACGGACAGTTTGTGCGTATACGCATGCGTGTGTGGAAGGGGAGGTATTCAAGTTCGGAACCGTGAAAATTGTTACATTTGGGCCACGGCATGGCCGGTGTTAGTTACATAAGACCCCTTTCCATTGTGTAACTATGTTTATTTGGTTTTCCAGCAAACGCTTTGGTAAAGAGGTGAATCTTGTAGAGAGGCTCAGGAGGATACACAGGCCTCAGAGGTGGAACAGATGAAGTATTTTGTTGGCACTGCACTTGGAAAAAAGACATCAACAGTGTTGGGAAATGCTCTGGGGACTGCATGGGGAGGTGCAGCATTTTTTTCTTTTTAATTCATGTAGAGAATACTATGCTAGTGCTCCTATTGTGTATAATGTTTTCACTTTCCCTGTGGAAAGAATTTTTGAATTTCACTCCTGTGTCAATCTGTGGCCAAATACCTCACCTTCATCTGATCCTATATTGCCTCTGTTGAGTTCTTTTGAAGCTGCTGTATGTTTATACAGCCTCCCTGTGCAGCCTGTGAATAACTACAGCCTTGCACAACACTTGGATCATATGATGATAGACAGAGTAATTGTAACAGGAGGCTGTGCTTCACTGCAACTGATGCTCCTTAATTCATGCATGCATTTTGCTGCACATATAACCTTATATCTTAATGTTGCTACAGTACTGAGATGTAAATACAGCTGTTCTCAGCAAGTAGAAAGCATGTTTTGGTTGAAGTCACTCAGCAACAAAATGCAGTTACAGGAAGTAAAAGCCTGATTGACTGCAGGGTTCGAAAACATCTTTTTTGAAAAAAAAAAGCTCTGCTGTGGCCCGCGTCCACCCTTGGCAGCCCAGAGAGGTCGGTGTTTAGAGCGAAGGGGAAATCGGCTCTGACAGAATGACAAGGTTCTCCGCTTCTTAGCGCTTACCATAAACTCATCTAATTGCTCTGAGGCTCCAAACCCACAATAAGAAGTCATCCGCTGGGGCCCACAGCAGTAGGAGGCTCTAGGAGACTTCCGGAAAGCTGGAAAGAAAAAGCCTCACACATGTGAGACACACACGCACACAGAGTGAGCTTGTAAGTTTATCATTGACAAATAGTGGCTTTTCCCTCATGCAACTCCTTGTACAGATATACACCCACGCTTGCTATTGGCTAATTCTGTGCAAGTCTTCTCCTGTGCAGATTTTTAATAGCACAGAGTAAAAAAAAAAAAATTGCTTGTGTGTTTATGTATGTGCGCCATCTTATCTTTGTCATAAGATGAGGTTATTATTATAAACACTGTGGGGGAGAAATCACACCAATCTGAACAGTCTCTCACTCAGTCCAGCCTTACTGGAAACAGTCCTGGCAGGTGATCGCAGGTCAGGGGCTGCAGGGTCAGAAGGCAGGATGGGGAGCTGGAATCTTGCTGGCCAGTAGAGGATGTTCAATACAGCTGGTTATCCGACTGGATCAACACATTAACCCTCCAGGAAGCTTGATTGCCAGTATCAACTTTAAATGTCAGCAGTAATAAATGAGTGTCTGTGTACTTGGTCCAGCTAGTGTGATAGGGTGTTTCTCCTAAATTTGTAGTGATTTGTAGAAGATAAAATACTTAAAAGTTATGGATGATTCTGACTCTGTCCACTTTAGATGGCAAGTGGGTGCCAACACAGGTGGCTATAACAGCTAGCTGTCTGCTAAGTGTGTCCTACGTAACTTTTTAGAAACTTCAAGTCATTGAACTGGACCCTCAGCGTGTGGTGTTGGCCCCCTTTTATTGAAATAAGCTGACAAATAATTTAGTTTTCTGGGACAGCTGTAACAACGCACTGTCTACATATTTTTTTCCACTTCATTAGCGCTAGTTTGCAAGCTTGCAATGTCTATGTCTAGATGTGGTTTTCATGCAGTCTTTGGATGCAGCTTGCCAAAAGAAGTCGCTAGCTAGCTGATAACTTCACAGTCCATTCTCCTGTCCAAGCATGGTCTCTTCAGCAAAGCAAAATGGTATCCCGCAGGTCAGGAAGTGACAAAGTGTTTGCATCCATCTCTCCATCTTACCTGAAGAGTCAATGCTCACATTTGAAAGCAGAAAAACGTGATTTGTTTTTTTAACTTCATCTTAAAAATTCACTTCAGAACAATGAATTATTTAGACAGCCGCTGAAATGTTGATGTGCAGTCTACTGATGAACTGACAAGTCAGTGGTGATAATCAGATTACATTCTGTGGCCCATGTGATGTGCTTCACGTGTAGATGGCCATGGTTGTCTGTTGTTGAAAGGAATACATCACAAGCATATCAAACTCAGTCACTGTCCTAGTTAAAAAGGCCCGCAGGACTCAGGCGGATTTGTGATTGGCCTGAAAGGTGATGATTACTCACAAAGCCTGAAGCCAAGTAAGCTCTAGAAGAACTAAATTAAGCTTGTTGTGATCCTTTAAGCTTGAGGGTCGCCTTATCAGTGCATTCACAATTCTCGGCGGAACCTAGCGGGACTGATTGATAGCCAAGTAGCTCTAGTAATGTTTTGACGACATCACAATGTCTTACAGAGCCATGGGTCATTACAGCAGAGCTATTAGGAAGATTCTACCATCTTTTCCTCAGTCGTAATGGGTCCATTTACCTTTAAGCATGCTCTACTGCAAAGGTTGAGGCACATGGAAAGCACTGGATTGAATACATTTTAAATTACAGTGTTGTCACTCTGCAGAAATAGTCTTCATCCTCAAGCTAAGTTTGGTTGACATCTCCAAAATATTTGCATAATGTAGGCGAATATATGGCCTTGCTTGTGCATAAAATGAAGCGTCATACACTTTAAAAGAAAACACATTTTTTTGACTGGTGGCATCTGTTGCAGTCAGTTCAGAGTATCAGCTCTGCTGCAAAATCGATTTATTTAAGATGGAACATTGAGAAATATGTTCACGAACAGTTGTTGAAAATAATTTATCACACTACGCAGTGAAATGTGTTTCCAAGGAAGAAGGACGTGATGAAGAGGAGCGTAAAAGGTCATTTTGGGTCTTGTTTGCCAGAGATAATGTGAACAAACCACTGTGAGAGGTTCGCTCAGCAGTAGCAGCTGCAAAAATAGAAAAAGGCCTCAGTGCTACCTGCGTAGTTGTTTTCTAACCACCATTCAGACAGAGGAGTGCAGCTCAAAACACACACACACACACACACACAGGAAAAAAAATATAATATGTGTGTGTATTTGAGTCTTAGTGAAACACATGATACTCCAGAACGTAGCTCAGAACCATCACATATCCTCCACTTCAGTGTAATCACATAGCAGTTGTGTCTACATGCATTGCAAACAGGAACTCCTCGTGTCTAATTTGTAATTATTTTAACAAAGCCGATTTGCCAAAATGTTAACAGATATTAGCTGGAAAATGCACGATTCTCATCCATGCCAGCAGCTTAGCCCCAAAATTGTGGGAACTGTAGTTCCAAACGTGATTATCCCTTCAGATAAAAGCACACCAAAGGGCTGTGTTGGCTGTTGTCATGTTGCATCATCATTATTTTTTTGGACATTGCTATTGTGGTGAATGCCCTATTGATGTGGTTCTTATGTTCTTGGAACACAGACATTCTACTTTATGTCTTCATATACAGATCCCTGTAAAACCAGTGGGACCATATAGATGCATATAGATGAGACCCTCAAATAATTAAAAATTGTGTCAAGAGGATGCAGGTGTCTCTTTGTGTCTGAGGGGAGTTCTCACTGTCAGACTTGGTTAGAAAGCCTGAGATATAGACTACACAGACAATCCTGACATAAGCAGTCTCAAGGGAAGTACTAAAAATGTGCTGAGCTCAAATCCGTGAGTCCTCATCTTCACGTGTTAGTGGGGGTCTTTACAGACACAGAGAAGCTGACAGAAAAATACTCAAATGCACTAAGTGCCAGAAACACACAGACACACACACACACACACACACAGACACAATCAGATTAGAAGCCAATCTGCAAAACAAACATCCAAGAACAGCGCACACTTTCAAAAGCTTCTTCCAGAAAAAAACAAACCAGTACACACACACATCCCTTCCAGACACACATAGGTCCGTGTGTCCCAGCATGCACCAGGGAACAGTCTGCTTCCTCTTGGCTGAAGTCTGCATACACTGTCCAGCCATAACAGACTACACAGTTCCTCATCGTTACTGTTCTGCTCTGAAATATTATTGATTGCTCTTTTAACCAAGTGCGTCGGGTCAGCTGTTGTTGCTGCTGCCATGCCTCTGTGTGTGTGTGTGCGCGCACTCCTAGAATATGAACATGAATACCAATTTATTTGATCACTGGCTTCTATATGTTCCTGTCAGAGATCTACCCTGAGGCATCAGGGGCCTCTGCTACTTATTTCATCTGCCTCATTAACTCTGGCTATGCAGTATCATCAGCTGCAGTGTTAGGCTGCATTATATGCTGTAAATGCTGATGTAGCTGACAGGTAACATGAAGCAAATCAGGAGACAACCCACGAAAGACTGGGTAACGGGGTAAGTCAGGGTAACTGGACGCAATGTAGCATGACCAAAATAAGAATTAAATAAATAAATGGTTTTTTTGAAACCTTAAAAAATGTTATGACATTTTCTGAGGTTTTTGTATATTCTGTGCTTTAGGTTTTGATTTGCTAATCTAATAGATCAAAATCCAGGCTTGTGACAACATTAGTGTGAACTAGCAATAAGCTAGACTCAAAATTTGAAACAGCAAACATAGAAAACTTCTGTCATTGTTTTGACAGGGTTAGGTTGAACTTTTTTTTATGTTTAACTTGGATATGCTGCAGTACTTCTAATACATTTTCTCTTTGATGTTGATGGAAATTCAGCCTATGGCATGATGATGTTGCAGTTATGAAATTAATGCTGTGGAAATTTACATTATGCTGACTTTACTAAGTCAGGGCTGGAAGATGGCTCTCTAGGATACATACATTCAGGTTTACATATGAAGTGTGTGAATTTTCTTTCATCTCCATATGAGTTTTAATATAACACTGATATTTCTGACAGGTGACGGAGTTGGGCGGTGTTTGCTATGCTATGCCTCCGCAGCGTTTTTAAGCTATATGAGAGAATTCTAATGCCATCTTTGGCCATTACAACAAAAATACCTCTAACACATGCCTAGTTCCAGCCAAGTGTCTGGATGCACGCGTGTTTTTGGTCTGTATACACTAAAGTGAACTTGGACAAACTCAGATTGGCATGATACACTGGTGACAGTATACTGTGAGCCTTGGCAGTGATGACTGGTGACAAATGCAGTGTCCTACTGAGTGTTTGACAGGATACTTCATCAGCTTCAGCTACATTTTGTAATATAAGCAGCTTGACCCTAAAAGGCATGGTCTATAAATCAAAGCTCAACATCTAAACACATTCTATATGCTTTCTGTAAGCAGCTACATATTGGTGTTGCAACTATTTCATCATTTTTGTTTGACTCCTGATATCACATCAGTGACCGGGTGTGCCTTATTGAGCTAGACCAAGTACGGAACATCCATTGCAGCATCATTCTTCCTGCTTCAGACCTCTGAGCAGTTGTTGTGCCAGCTTTCCTTTCATCGCAGCATAATTAAAGCCCCCCAATGTGACTTTGCCCGGTCACTCAGTATTCACTTCGCAAATCCACTATGAATAGCAAGGAGAGTAAAATGTATAAACTGAATGGCTTTGGTGTCACTGAAGGCTTTACATTCATGAATACTAAATGAGAACCAGCAATGTTGTGCATCTAGCTCACACGTTTTGTTTTGGTTTTTTTTGTGATTGAGGTCGTAGCACTCAGCAATTGTGAACAATTCTCTTATTTTCTGAGATGCTAATAAATGTGACCCACACTGAAGACAGTGATGATGTCCCGTTTATCAAGTGATTAAACTTCAAAGCTTGTCACATTTTTCTCTTTTCATAGGGTGATATATCTTCATATAGTCTGGTCTTAATTTAAATATTAATCTGTTGCTTATAGTTACTGAATAGCTGCATGTAAATATGTTAGGAGGGTCTGCATGATGGCTAAAATGAAAGTTCCTTCCTTAAAATGCTCACCTGAGCTTTGAACCCACTCACAGGCTTTGAACTCACTCACATGCTTTCTGTCACATACACATACATTCAAGCATGCAGCAGCATGTTCTTTGCACACAGTCATCAACTTTAAATAGTGCTTCTCTTGAATTGTCTTTTTAGAAGAGGTCATCAGTAAAGTAACATAAATGACTTTGCCCTTTGAACTTGTCATCGGTTGGGATGTTGTCATCACCTTCACCCCCTCATTTTTTTTCTCCTAATGGCATTCCCCTTTGCTCACACATTGATGGTTTCTCCAGGCTCCTGCCTATGCGGAAGATGACATCAGTCCCATATCTCCTTGAACACACTTCCTCTGTGCACAGCAGAGACAAAATATTCCCATCCTCGTCTTAGTCTGCTTTTCTGAGCAGTCTGAGCCCGGTTGGCGAGAGCCTACCTTATATGGTATGCAGGTTTTCTGCAAGAAAGGTTGTTACCCCATTGCAGTTGCCAATTCTATGTTTGAAGGTGTGGGTAATGAGCAGGGTACCATTTAATGTTGCACTTGATTAGTTTAGTCTCGTCCAGTCATTAATTGTATGGTGGCTCTGACAGAACTAGCAGAGCTATGTATGTGCAGCGTGGTATACTGAGAGAAAGAGAAGGAAGGCAGACAGAGACACCAAGTAGTTTATTTCCCACATTCAGCATGAAAATAAAGTAACGTGTGTGTGTATATACACCAATGTGAAAAACAGAGTTTTCACATGACTCTATGCAGTTGTGTGAAAAACTAAGTACGCCTTTGCTGCTTCCATGGGAATTAAGAGGTTAAATAGCAGCCAGGTGCTGCTTATCAAATGCATTTGATTAACTGATCATCACCAAGTGTGAGCACCATTATTAAAGCAAGCAAGTTGCTTGTCTGGCACATTCAGCTTTGTGCTAACACAATCCTACGAAGTCCCCAGGAGTAGACGTCCCAGCAAATTCAACATTCAGAGAAACTGCAAAATACCCCAGAGTCACATCTCAGATCCTACAGGCCTTAGTTAGCATGTTAAGGGTTATATGTCATGACATTATGTTTAGAAAAAGACTGAACAAGTATTCTTTGTTTAAATGGGTTGCCAGGAGAAAGCCTCATGGCAGCACAGCTTAGATTCATAAAGTTGCATTTGAGCAAACCACAAGACAAGACCAATGTGGAGATGTTTGGCCATAATACACAGCGCCATGTTTGGTGAAAACCAAACACAGCAAATGAGCACAAACACCTCGTACCAACTGTCAAACACTGTGGTGGAGGGGTGATGATTTGGGCTTGTTTTTCAGCCACAGGACCTTTCGGTCACTGAGTCAACCGTCAACTCCACTGTATACCAAAGTATTCTAGAACCAAATGTGAGACCATCTGTTAGACAGCTAAAGCTTGGCCCAAATTGGGTCATGAAACAGGACAATGAACCCAAGCACAGCAGCAAACCTACAACAGAATGACTAAAAAACAAAAGAATCGAGGTGCTGCAATGGCCCACTCAAAGTCCAGACTTCAACCCGATTAAAATTGCTGTGGGACCTTAAGAGAGCTGTGCATGAACAAATGCCCACACACCTCAATGAACTGAAACAACATTGTAAAGAAGAGTGGGTCAAAATTCCTCCACAACGATTTGAGAGACTGATGAAGTTATACAAAAAATGATTAAAGGTGGTTCCACAAGCTACTGAATGATGGGCTGTACTTAGTTTTTCACAGGACTGCATAGAATCCTGATTAAGTGCTTAACAGTGCTTAAAATGGTTTAAACATGCTTTAAATGTTATATAAGCAACCCTCTCATTTTTGTAACCTGGTGTACGGCAGGCAGCCAGTGCCTGACAAACTGCAGGCACATGTTTGCCAGCAGGTTGGTTTCTTCAGACATCTTTAGAATGAATCACTAGCAGCTCCCCAGTAGTTTGAGAGAAGACTGCAGTGGGTTAAGTGCAGATAATAATGGTTTTGGTGCTGCTTGATATTCCAGTCTGCACAGACAATGATCAATTTTGTAATAATCCAGCAGACTTTAGTCAGTTTTTCTAACATGTTTTTAGAGTAGAGGTGGTCTTTGCAGACAGTTAAACAAATTAAAGATAATTTTCATGGTTTTTGCTTTCCATAACTATACAAATCCCCAGTTTGTACTTTTGCTGTACTCACTGAAGATGTTTTTAAGGTCAATAAGGTCAAAGTGCAACTGTGACCAAAGGAGCAATAAAACAAACAAACAAAAAAAGCCGTGTGAAGAAACCATTGGTGCTGCCTTTCTTTTTAAACCTCCCTGCTCTTCACTGCTGCACAAGTCGACAGACGGATAGATCACGTGCGTGGTAGTTGAAATCAACCGATCAGATAACAGAGGTAAGTGGAAATAAAAAACTAATCAGTCAGAGCAATAAGGTCAGAAAGCTCTGACTGTTGTAGCTGCTGTCCCCTCCTCTTTGTTTCCCACCGTCTCTTTTCTCACTCTCTGGCACTAGAGTAGCTCCAATCATAGCACCTGCTTTCCCCATCATCTCTTCGTAGCCATCCCACTCAGTGCAGAGTGAGCGCTATGCTGTTCTAAGGCCCGTTGACTTCAAACATGAGCTACTCCAGGAATGATAATGACAGAAACATGCCTGGAAAAATAGAAATGTCCTCCAAAAATACACTCTACTCTTAGTGTTGTTGGTCTTGTGTGTGTGTGTGTGTGTGTGTGTGAGAGTGAGAGTGAGTGTAACTGGCAGGAGTCAGGTATCATCGCACAGAGTGATTGATGGATGTTCTCGTCTACCTGTTTACCATCTGACTGGCTGAGTGGAAGATGGTAATAAAAGGCTAGCTGGGCAGTAACGGGGATTGTTATGTCCCAAGGAGCACACCTGTCCTGTGCCAGACCTGTGGAGTTACACACACGCCCACACACACCAGGAGCTGAGAGACATTCCCACTGTGCTCCATTTCACATTCCAATCCTCTGACAGCATGTCTGCTTTTATATGATTATATTCAAGGTTTAGAAAAAAAATAACAAATGACACCTTTGGTTTGAAAGCCTTGTTTGTTTTGTCTGCCATTTCGGGGGGAAAAACCCATGATTTTTCAGATTGGTTATTGGTTGTTGCTGTCTCATAGCCCACTTGGCAGGGAAGTCCACGGGTTACTATTGATCTCTTTTGGTATTGATTTTTTTAATTTTAAAGATTGTTTTATGTCTTCTGTGACATTCTGTGACATTTCATTAGGTCACACATAGAGATCTTATGCAGACTAAATGGAAAATTGGAGAAAGTCTAGTAATAATAAACTACAATTAAATGCACAATTTCATGTTATAGACTCAAGCTCAATTGCTTTTGACTCTTTTAGTGCACAGTGCAAGTCAGAACTGCATGACATAATGACACAGTGGGCAAAACCGCACAATTTGTCTGCTACAACAATGTGACAGTGATACTCAAATCCACTGCAATGTTAAAACCACCTGCCTCACATTATGCCGGTCACCTTTGTGACACCAAAACAGCTCTGACCCATCAGGGCATGGATATAGCACCTCTGTGGGTGTCCTGTGGTGTCTGGAAATGCATCTTAGCAGCAGATCCTGTGCAGCAAAGGAACTTTAATTTATTTAGGTGGATCGGACTTGTTCTAATACATCCTGTCTACAGTATTCTTGATCAGACTATAATCTGGGGCTGGGATCTGGGGTTAACATCTAAATCTCTTTGTCATGTTCCTTGAGCCATTTTTGTGGTGTAGAAGAACACACTGTCCTTTTAAGACACTGCCATTTGGAAGTGCTATTACCATGGTGGGTATGAGGGCGGGCTATGTGTCTGGAACAATTTTTATGGGTCAGTCAGACTAGAGCAGAAAATAGGACAGCAACCACCTTGTGAGTAGGAAAAATGCAGTTGTAAGGTGATTGCATTGGCTTTTTTGCATTTGGCAACTGATTGCAAGTAGTTCAGGTAACCAGTGCTCTTGACTGCAAGGTGATTGCACAGGTCACATGATGGGAGCTGACCTTTCTCCAAACAGTTGCAGTCTGACAGACTGAAATCAGACAGATTGGCAAAAGGTTTGCAAATAACTGTCATCTGATTTTGTCATGATTAGCTGCATAGCAGGCGAGAGGTGGACCCAAAATGCAGGACTCCAGACAGAACTTAATTTTGCTTCAGCTTTATTGCTGGAACATATGAAAAGCAGAGCTGGACGTGGCCAGCAGCACAAAACAGAAAACTTACTTTGACTGACTGACTTGACCAAACAAGGAAGTAACCAAACGGGTCAGACACAACACCAAAGACTAGACATGAGATGGGTAACAGACACCTGAACACAAGACCATGGGAAAGAAAACATGAGGAACTAAATAGCAATAACTAATAACTATAACCAAAAACAGAATACAAAACTAAAACAAACTGAGAAGCCAAACTGCAAGAAAAACTAATAAACACAACCAGAGATACAATAAAAAACAGAACTTCACCAAAAGAACTCAAAACACTGGGCCACCAGCCCAGGACCATGCCAAATTTATAAACACAGATTACCAGCACATTGCAACCAGTTAGAGTAACTCTGCACCAATGAGTGCATCTTAAATGCAATGCATCAATTTTGTAATCGAGAACTCGACTGAACTGAACAGATCATAGTTTGATCAACTGGCTGGTTGTATTCTGCTTATATTCCTCTATAATTGTTTCTCATTTTGCAGTTGAATTGCTGTCCTGCAGCATTTACATCACTATTTGTGAAGGGATTTCTGTTTCAGATCTATGAGGTTCTGAGTGGACTCTGAATGTAAATAGTTAATATGAATTTCTGTGTATGTAGACAGCAACAGATTTGTATTTTATCAATGATTTTTACAGTTCATCGCCTTATTATCATAAACAGATTGCCAACTTACTCCCATTTAGACGCAAACTGACTGCTGTTTTATCACCATCTTGAAACACCAAAGTCACTTTGAAGACAGCAACTCACTGCACCACTTAAAAGGCATCTATCGATAATTTGATTGATCCTCTCACTGCTTCTTATTTCTTAACATTGTAACCCGATGCTACAAGTTTTGGCAGACTTTAGGTATCACCAGCTGTTGTGCCACCCACAGGGCACAAATATACTGCAACTGCCATTGACTGAATGAAAAAATACATGGGAATCAATGCTAAGATCCCCTCTCACTGTAGAGGGGGAATAAACATAGGTTATAATCACTATGACCTGCTCCAATCAGCTTTCACTGGAGAAGTTCACAGCTCATCTACTGCGTGCTGCCATGGAAGCATTCAAAATGCACACACAAAATGAGGTGCATATAAATTTCAGTTTGACTTTAGAATGTATGTAAATTTAAAGCCCAGAGTTGTTTCAGACATTTAAGAGGAGCACTGAGTATGCTTTCAGATAAATGAAAGGATTGTCTTTGCCTCACAGCTCAAATAGGCTTATGTTAAATCATCTGCGCTTGAACCATATATAAGCCCTTGGATCCCACGCCCATAACCCGATTTCTACAGTTACATCATGCTTTCAAAGTCATGCCTCAGGCCTGTAGGAATGATTTGTCATGGCAGCGTGGCATCAAGGTCTCCTCAAGAATGTTACAGAGCTCTTGGCCTTCACCTGCTCGGCACAAGTCGGCATTCCTGGGATATGCATAAAGAGACAGATTGACCATGTAAGGTTCTGGCGCTAGAATGGATCATGACTCAGTGTTGTATCTATGGCTTCCTCATACACACTCATAGATTAGGAATGAATAGCAAGGACACCTGCTGTTTCCTCGATCGTTTTAGGACGGTGATTCCCAAACTTTTCGGCATGTGACCCTTGAAAACAAAGTCATGCGCTCTTGCAATACTTTTATTATTTGAGAAGCATACATGGGTACATCCACTGGGTCTTCCTTCAAACTCTTGTTAAATGCTGGTCACAAGTTTAAGCATGTACTCTAAAACGTGCCTTAACTTTGAGTAGCAGAAACAGAAACAAAGAGGCAAAGTAGGGGAAACAGCTATCTAGCAGACACTGCAGTATGATTATTTTGATCATCTAATAGTGTCCCAGCTAATAACCAGATAATAGTTTTGATTAGAACACTTGCACTTCAATTTCAGCAGTGACCTCAAGGGGCTTTTTAGTAACTAAGAATTATTTAGGATTAACGCACACTAGAAGAAGAACATACTGGCTATTTGTGGAATGGGTGAGTAAAGTATCAGCAAAACAAGAGGCTTGAATGACTGCACGCTGCAGTGTACTTAAACCATACATAAGGAATGTAAAATGTGGTTTTTACACCTAACAACAAAAGATGACATTTCTTTTCCTATTTGTCATAGAATTCCACATTTCATCGCTTTTTGTCCTTGTTGTTTACTTAAGTTTGTATGTAATGGAGGAGGAACTGCTTTAATGAAACTGCAATGTTCTTCCTCTTCAATTGTGTTTCCCATTCAGACAATGACTAATGGAACATAAGAGAGCGCGAGTGCCTTGCATTGATTGTTCTGGCACAGAATGGCTTTTTGCATGCAACCCCTTCCATAGTGTCTGACTCATTTTTTTTCTTTTGTTTCTTTCCTGATGTCTTTAGAAAGAATGTACTTTTGTTATGGGAAATACATCCACAATGCTGAGCACTTACAATGGAACAATTTGGTGTCCATCCAAAGTTTCTCCGCAAGAGGAAGAGATTAATGTGAAGCCAAATTCCTTGTCATTCTTCCCATATTTTGTCATAGGAATCTACATTTTCCTTTGGCTAAAACACAATTCGCTCTACCATTTGTGTAATCATCTCGGATTGAGCCCATGACATCATTGAATGATAACAAGACTAGAGCCAATGGCTTCTTGAGGAAAACTCCTAAATAGATTGGGGCAAAAATCAAAACAAAGTTTAAAGGATTTGGAAAGGTTTTGCTATGATGTACAAATAGATGTCAGATCTTTTTCCTTTATAGTAACTCTTTGCAGGAGAACATTTGGTCCTTGTTTCCAGTGCTTATACCAGAAGGACTGAACTGGTCATGCGTGGCCCATTAACTCAGAGCACAAGTTCATTTGGGGTTCCCAAGTTACCCGGAGTCTCATTATAGAAACTTTCCACTAAATACTTCTGTCTCTAATTGCAGTTACCACTCAAATTTAAACTTTAAATTTGTGTTAAATAAAAAAACAAAACAAACATGTTGTGTCTACTAATAGTTAAATTGTCACTTTATCTTATACAATTTGGTTATTCGCTTTCACATTGTAATCTACTGCATTATGCAACTGTCTAGCAGATTCTTCAAGCCACTCAGCAGGGGTTTTTGGTGTCTTTGGAGACAATGATGGAATAAGTGGAACTGAACCAGCAGGCTTGTGATTAGTCACAGGGATAAGGCATGGTCTGAACTCATCATTTTCAGCCATCTGAACTCAGAGCTTAACTGTGCTGGAATGAAAAATTAAAGATGGAGAGGATAAAACAACAGCTCAGACAGGTGTTCCTTATACTCACTCACTGTCCAAGAACCCTTAGACCGAGTCCACGTGTTTGTTGCATTTTTTCACTAGCTTTAATACCCTTTTTTTCCAAGTCTGGTATCTATGTGGTTTGGACCGAGAATGGGAGTCAGTCTTGTGATTGATTTCAGCGCTGCTATTGACATCCAAACACTTTACAGCCTCAGCCATTGCTGTGATACAGAAACATCTTTTACTGCTGCAGCAACATGTCGGCTGTCACCTCTCATCAAGAAGTTGGTGAAGTGTGAAGGAGATTCGGGAAATGAATTTAACAATGCACTTTGCAGAAAAAGACTGCGTTAAAATTCATTAATACACATGAATGTTTAAAAAGTGCTTTACAGAGAAGTGAAACAAAGCACATTTGCTCTACACTTTGTTGATGTTTAATTGCGTGAAGCTGCACTGCAGCTGCGGTGCATCAGCTGTTGCAGCGCTCTTCTCTGCCACTCCAGTCATTTGAAATAAAAGACCGCAAGTCGCTTTGTGTCATGGTGTCACTCATGGTGAGAGGGTAGAAAAAGTATGTCAAATGTGTGACACCATGCATGGAGATGCTTTAGTCCAATGCCTGTGTGCCCTGAGCAGAGGCTAAACTTAGCTGGGACCCTAAATGAACAACCTTTGTTTAGCACTCACAAAGCTATTTGTCGTCATGTACGGCTGTGACCTGTGACTCCAAAGTGAGGTATTACTCTTATCATTGGCATGAAGTCAGCATACTTGTGTGAGTAGCTCAGCAGCTGATTATTTGCATCCGGGTATGTGTGAGCTTGCACTGCGTCTGTGAATTGCTCTGTCGATGTCTTCTACATATGATCTTAAGGTTGAACTGCTGGCCTTGCCCCTGTAAGGCAGTACTCTATGCATGCTTTGACCTTGCATGTTTGTAGTAATGGAGGAACTTTAGATTATTTTGTTCACATGTCAGGTTTATTAAAGCGTCTGGGTGGCTTAATCAGTATTCAGTTTCAGCTGTGCAGCTGTGTCTGAGCCACCGTGATTAGAGCTGCATTCTATAGGTTCACTTTAGCTTTGTTTTTCACCAGCACGGAAGAGTGATGACATCTGAATTTTTTAATAGTTCCTGTCTTAAAGAAAAAAAGATGCAGAACTTTTTCTTTTTGTAATTTTTTTTTTGTGAAGTCATCTTTTGCACAAGTTTGTCAGCAGTAAATTGTATATTTCAGCCTCTTAAAATAATAGCATAGTCCTTTTTTTTAAGGTTTTTCAGGAAATACAAGAAACAGAACAGAACATTGAAAATATGATGATTGAGGCAAAAATAAAACTTTTGTTAAAAAAATGACTTAGTCCAGTATTTTAAGAGGGTGAAGATGTGTTACTTTCTGATCTCAAAAAGGTCTGTTTGCTCTGTCTTCCTGCAGATGTCCTTAAATAAAACAACAAGACAAATCTTGTCAACAAACAGCACAGGTCAGAAATTGAACCAAGAAGGTTGTAACTGAAAAAGTATATGTCAGAACCTCAAAGCCAACAGAAGCCCTCATTGGCAGCAACAACTGAGCAACATTTTACGCTTAATCATCAGGACCTGGTTGCTTAAATGTAGCAAGAATGCATTTTTAGAAAGAGGAGAGTGACACTTAATTACTATTTTGAGCACAGTCAAACCCTTGAATATGCAGCTTGCATGCAGATCAGCTTGGCAGGAGTAAATTCTCCTATAAAAAGACAGGTGATGGTAGATCATACATGACCAGAGAAGTATTTTTCCTGTGATGTTTGGAGTGCGAAACAGTTTTCTCGAGCAGGGGTGGAGCAGACAGCTGTGTATATATTAACTGTAATGGTGCAGAATCTGCAAGAGCTGCAAAGGAAAAGAAGCTTTGGATTTGATGCTGCTAGAATTACAACAATGTTCCATT
This sequence comes from Pterophyllum scalare, assembly GCA_024447675.2. Classification (NCBI taxonomy): domain Eukaryota; kingdom Metazoa; phylum Chordata; class Actinopteri; order Cichliformes; family Cichlidae; genus Pterophyllum; species Pterophyllum scalare. The sequence continues at coordinate 3,276 of JAMQGT020001171.1, read as the reverse complement.
TCAGACCTACCACCAGGCGGTTCTGTGTTTATGTGTGTTGCTGGCATAGACCGGTGGATTGGAACAATGTTAGAGCAAGTGGTAACCGTGGAATTGTTTTTGTTCATCTGCTTAATGCTTTCCCAAACCACCACTGATGCCGCCAGCAGCACCACCTCAAGATGATAACAGACTCACCTGCTGAGTGAAATACTCTCCCCTTAACTTAACCGAGCTCCTGGAGCACGCTTACACACAGACATACACATATAGACACATTCAAACCCTTATAAGGTAAAATTGCAGGTTGGTTTGTAGTGAATCTCTTTTGCAGCATCCCAGGCTAACTTTGGTATTTGTGGCTGGGAAATGCATCAACTATGTAGAAAGGACATCCTTCAGTATTTGTTTTCTCTGCCTCCCTGTATGGATCCTGTGGTTCAGACATACTGGTGTTGTATAAAATACATTTTTTATATATAAACTTAGCGTAAAAAGTAAGGAAAGATGTTTTTTGTTGATTATTTCGGTGTTCTAACAATGCTTCTTGGCAATAGATCTTATAATGTTGGAAAGCCTATTTATTTCCCCTTAAGTGGTGCCATATTTGTAAGGAAAGCGTATTTGTGGGTTGAGCAGCAGGGTTGAGTATGTGGGTCACGTCCATGAAAAACGTGCCAAATCTTCTCAGCCAATGCCAACAGCTTATTCTGCTATTGACTCTTGTTTGGTGTCATTTATTTGATTGGATGATTGAAGTCTGAAGAAACAAGACATATTGGCAATTTAACAGTTTATTCCTTTAACAAACAGGGGCCTCAGTAGCGTGTGGAAGAATCATACACAACCACAACAGCCTGGCACCTCTTCCTCATGCTGGTCACCAGCTTGGTTACATGCTGCTGTGGGATGGCATCCACCCAACCAGCAATCTTCCAGATACAGATGGAAAAACTTGTGATGGCTAACCAACTGGACATAGTAGTGATGGACAAACAAAGGAAGAAGGCCGTAGTGATAGAAAGAATACAAGAAACTTGACAAATACCAAGGGCTCAGAGAAGAGCTAGAAAGAATGTGGAAGGTGAAGGTAACAGTGGTCCCCCTGGTAATTGGAACACTCGGGGCAGTGACCCCCAAACTGGGAGAATTGCTCCAGCAGATTCCAGGAACGACATCCGAGATCTCTGTCCAGAAGAGCGCAGTCCTGGGAACAGCTAAGATACTGTACAGGACCTTCAAGCTCCCAGGACTCTGGTAGAGGACCCTAGCTTGGAAGACAAAGACCGCCCACTGAGATTTATTTATATATATATATATATATATATATATATACACACACACACACACACACACCTGGCGTTACAGTCTGGTTATTACAAGTACTTTCTTTATTTGGTTCCACTTGCCTCATTCCAAATTGTGTGTTTTGCTTGTGTGTGTACTTTACACTTTAGGTGACACAACAGGTCATGTATACATACGTAAATACATACATTCTTACATATTTTCAAAGCTAATTTAGTATTAATTAACTCTATACACATGTCACGTACTGTGTGCACAAAACATGTATCTGCACATGTGTATTTGTATATGTAGTGGTGCATACCTGAGCTTCCCGCTGTGTAGTTAATCATGTCCACCTCCAGCCGTTCGATAAATTCTGGTAGAAATGGCGACTCACACCGCAGCTATCCCACAATGCCCCCTTCTCCTCTTTTTTATCACCAGTTAGTAATTATGTGCTCCAGTGAGAGGCATGCAACTCACTCACCACATGCATACACAAACACACACATACTCACGCACACAGGGGGACACACACTCTGCTTGATTGGTAAACCTAATGGTTGCTCTGTATTCCAGAAAGATTCCATAAAGCAGAACTCCATAAAATTGCTTTCCTACCATCTGAGCTGCTGCAAGCATTGCTGCTTAGCTCCCACTACCTCCTGTTCATCCTCCTTCCTTTCCTCTTCTCATTCATCCACTTCTGTTTCAAGTAATTCATCAGGGTTCAATCCCAGGCTCCTTTGGTCCTCATGTTCAAGTGCCCATGGGCAAGATACTGAACACCAAAACTGACCCTTATGCATCACTTGTGTGTGTGTGTGTGTGTGTGTGTGTGAGATAAAAAAAAAAAGTGCTGTGTGATTGAAGCTTGAGGTGTAAAATGTCTTGTCTATAAACACAATATTTAAATGCAGTGCGCTTTCCATACACCATTTATTCTGTTGATGTCATGCCAGATGTCCATACTGCAGCTCGGATTCTTCACAGTTTGAAAATGGTAATGTTGATGTACCGACAACTGAAGTTGAAGTTCAATGGGTACATCACAAACAGGATCTGCTTTTAGCTAATTCACCATGTATTTATATGCTAGCATCAGTGGCTCTATAGTGTAGTGGTTTACACATTTGCCTGGTTCGATCCTGGGAGGAAACACAGATCCCTTTGTGGGGTGCACCAGGAAAGGCATCCGGTGTAAAAAAAAAATTCTGCCAAATCAAACATGTGTGCCCACCCGTTATGAGAACCCTTTGTTAATAAGGGAGCAGCCAAAAGTAGCTTATTCTTCTTATCAGTGCCAATTTACAAAAATGTAAACAAGTATGGGTTGATATTACATTTGGCTACAGGCTGGTACAGTATATGCAAAGAAATGAAAACACGCTCCCGTAGGAAAGCATGTTCTTTTCACTCACTAGTGTAGCTGCAGTCAAGTTTGCACATAGTCATGCATTCTTTGTTAGCTTAAATTTCCATGTTGAAGCAAAGACTCGGCCCAGGGCTGTTTTTCTAGCAGCTTTTCTCACCCAATGAAGTCACACCATGCAGAATCCTGAGAATGTGAAATATGGTGAGGTTTAAGAGCTTCTGAGCCGCTCTATATATTATCAGATGGAAGGGAGCTCAAAATGCGATCGACTTCTAAAATGGGGAAATGAGGGGAAGGAGGGGCTTGACACACTTCTTCACCTTTAAAACTGCTTCTTTAATCTGCAGTCAACCTATAGCACATGCAACTTCACTTCAACACTGTTTCATTTACATTGTAGTTTTAAAACTAATGTGAATTCCCTAAGATTATTACAAGATTGTGACTCCAAAAGCAGGATCTAAAAGAGCACTCTGACAACAAAATCACACAAAAATCATCAATGGAAATCAAATTTATTAACCAATGGAGGCCTGGATTTAGAGTTACACACAAAATTAAAGTGGAAAAACACACTACAGACAGATCCAACTTTGATGTAATGTCCTTAAAACAAGTCAAAATGAGCTCAG